>VUQH01002140.1:0-10415 GCA_015106775.1 Etroplus canarensis
TGTAGAGCATTGGCAAGTTATTCCAGTATCGACTTACCTTTAGTAAAGGCACAGTTTAATAAAGGGTCCAAATAAGCCGCCTCTTTGTCCCCTCTACTGGTGGCTCTCGTGCCAAGCCCACTGCCAGTCCTTTGTTTAATATTAAAAGTTAAGTCACTGCTAATCAGGTGACTTCCCATCCCTTGTTTCCTTACTGGCAGGCTCAGCAAATCGCTGTTGTCCCTTTATATAATTCAGCTGCTCCTAAGAAAGTCTGACGCATTCCTCGCTCCATCTTTGTGGGCGGCTGCTCGTGATGGCAGTCCCTGTTCTGCTCAGGAGATCCACTGAGAGATAGAAGGCCACTTCACAGCAGGTGGAGAACTGGTTCATGTAATGCCACACTGAGCTCAGGCTGCAGAGCAGAGCAAGAACTACAGTCACCAACTGCAGTTGAAGTCAGCTGAGCTGGACTGTGTTAATAAATAATGGCAGAGTAATTAGCAGGCTCTTTGTGCACAGATTAAGAGACTGACTGCATATATTCACTTATTTAAGAAAACATGGGTGTGCCGTCTTTTACACCGTTTTTACATGGGAAACAAAGGAAAGTGGATATCCCTAATATGGTCATCTCAGGCACACAACTCTGGCTGTGAGTGCAGAGGCATCAACCAGCTGCTGCTCAAACCTTCTGTTTACAAGGAGAAAATGGGCTCAAATGGAGAGGATGTAAAAGAGCTTGGTTCGGGCCAAGGGGCTGCAGCAAAGACCTTTTATGCAATAAATAAGTATTATTTTCAACTGTAATTCATGCAGAGCTACTCAAGTAGAATCCTAAAAACATGGAGCTGGAGATGAGCAGAATAGGTCCGCTGAGCAAACTAAACAATAGAAACAAACAGCGGTATCTCATAGATGTTCTGGGTGGGATTAACCATATTTTAGCCTCTGTTTGGTGCTGTTTGAATGCTTACTGATAGGTTATAATGCTATTTTCTTGTTTCGGCGCCCTCATCCACCCAGCATGCTTACGCCCTGGAGCTTCTACATGACCAGTTGTATGAGGGAGCTAAAGCTCTGGACGTTGGCTCCGGCAGTGGAATCCTGTCGGTTTGCTTCGCACGAATGGTGAGCCACACACATGACGGGTAAACACATACAATTTTTCTTTGTAATTAATCAAAATGCCGCCACTGATTGATCCAGTAATATGTCAACCAATCAATGAAAATCAATCAGATGAAATATGTTGTGAAGGCCTTGCATAAACTGAGCCCTGCCCCCTCTTCTGTGCTTTATAGGTAGGTCCTAAAGGGAAAGTCATAGGAATCGATCACATCAAGGAGCTGGTAGACGATTCTGTAAACAATGTGAAGAAAGATGACCCCAGTTTGATAACATCGGGCCGTGTCAAGCTAATAGGTAAGACGTTGTGAATGAAAGATTTATTCACCTGTCTTTGTTTTATCAGCAGATTCTTTGGTTTGTTTACAGGCCCTAAATTGCTGCTTTCTGTATGTGACAAAATAGCAGACAGTGTAATGTTCCTCGGTGGAGGAAAAACACACAGCAGCTCAGTAGACAGTGTGCAGCACTAAATAATTGAGCAGTAAGTACTTTCACCTCCTCTGCAGGAGGGTTCAAGAGCTGTTCAAGAAGAGTATTAATAAAAGCAGTCTGTCAGATGCTCTGTGCATTTTTTAAATGTTATTTTATTAATCAGCAAATTCCTATTTGTAAATCCCATTTTTGCTGTACTTAGTTATGCTTGGATATTGATTGGATTTCATTCATACTAATGCCATTATTGGTTCTGCTTATTTTTCGGCTCTCTTATCTGCTTTATCAGTTGTCTGTGGTTAAAAAATGTGGGCCTACACAGCTTTTCAGCATGAATGCAGCTGCTTTATCTTCTGTGAGTCTGCTCAGTGTATAAAAAGCCTGCATATGAGTCTGGTATGCAGAAAGCTGCTCTGGCATCGGTCTGATGTCACTGTTTTGCATTGTACTGTCAGAGAAACACGTCAGCACTGATAAACCTGGAGTGATACCATCTGATGGATCTGGGAATTTGAAACTGGTTTTTGATCCCTGTCTCCTCTCTGTAATAAGAAATTTGAATTGGATTTTGCTCTGCTAATAACAGCAGGAAATGTTTAAAAAATACTCCCAGCGTTATGATAAAAGAGAACACAACATGGAAACAGAACAAAAAAGATTTGTGTGTAGATTAAAAAGGTGTAGGCTGAAGCTTCGGCTTATTGCGCACACTTGATATAAAACATAACCAACAATATTTTATGTCAAAAAGTAAAATCAGAGGAACAGTGTCTTTGTTTTTTGACAGATGTCACACTAAGTAAGCTATTTTAAGGTACCATTTGCTTTTGTTTGAGTTTGGTGATGTGTTTATCTACTAAATCTGTGATGAGAAAGTAAATCCCAGCCTTACATTAAGATGTAAATTTATTAGCATCACTTAGCCTACAGTTTTTGCTTCTATTTGAGACATTTCTTACATTAAATAATTAATAAAACGTGGGATCAATAACTGTCAGATACAGACTGAGAAAAGCGCTGCAACAGCAGAGCGTGGGGTGAGTAATGTGTAACTGACAGTTTGAGTTCAGTGTGGCAGTCTAATTAAGTGATGTCCTGGTGCTGTTTCAGTGGGAGACGGGCGAATGGGCTATGTGGAGGAGGCGCCATATGATGCCATCCACGTTGGTGCAGCTGCACCCACCGTCCCCCAAGCTGTAAGTCTCTGAATTCTGCTGATCAAGATCACGTTCCAGATTGCAGTCATGTGAAAAAGAGAGTTTCCTCAGGATTCTATGCAGTCCTGTGAAAAACTAAGTACACCCCACGACTTAGCAGTTTGTAGAACCACTTTTAAGCATGATTAGCCTGAAGTAATGCTTTCTATATGACTTTGTCAGTCCCTCACATCATTGTGAGAGATCAGTCTCTTCTTTACTTTGCTTCAGTTCATTGAGGTTTGTGGACATTTGTTCATGGACTGTTCTCACTTAATGCACAGAATTTCAGTTGGGCTGATGTCTGGACTTTGACTGGGCCGTTGCAGCACTTTGATTCTTCAGATTTTCAGGAGATCATTGTCCTTTTGGATGACCTAATTTTGGTTAAGCTTTAGCTGTTAGACAGCTGGCCTCATATTTGACTCTAGAAAACTTTGGTATACAGAGGACTTCATGGTTGACTCAGTGACAGCAACGTGCCCAGGTCCTGTGACTGCAAAACAAGCACATTTCTGACTATTGCACAGTCTGAACTTGGTGGGATGTCCTCTCATGGCAGCTGTCTGTTGGACTTCAAATTGTTTGGAAAATTGTATTTCTAAGATTGTTCCTGATGTCTTTCCTGTATGACGTTGTGTTAATGCACACCTGAATGCCCCACACCAGGTCACATTGGCTGATTGCAGAGAGTCCCGTGAAAACTTTCTTTTTCATACAACTGTACTTCAGAACAAGGAATGAATACCAACTCTAACACCCACTCATATTTAATGAATTTTTATGCTTGACACCCTCATACTGGAATAAAATAGAAACACTGCAATGCCTTTTTAAAGCTGACCTCATGAGCACATGTCCTTTGTGTCATCATGCTGTTGCCCCATTACTTTTCCCTTCTGCCTCCCTCAGCTTCTGGACCAGTTGAAGCCTGGCGGGCGACTGATTCTGCCCGTAGGCCCGGCAGGAGGAAACCAGATGCTGGAGCAGTACGATAAGATGGAGGATGGCAGCACCAAAATGAAGCCCTTGATGGGGGTGATTTATGTGCCTTTAACAGACAAAGACAAGCAGTGGTCCAGGTGGAAGTGACTTCCTTCTCCTCCTCCTCCCTCTCTCCCCTTCTCACAGTGGCAAAGGTGAAATGGTGTGGCTTGGAGCAAGGCAATGGATCACAAGGGGCTGCATTTTGCTGCTTGTTGACATTTTTTTGCTTCTTCCATACCATACCAACTGGCTGCACGTTTCCTTCATCTTGTTTAACACTGTAGTTCCAAATTAGTCAATGAAACATGCGCAGCTAATGGAGTTTGATCTTTTTCAAACGCGAGTTAAACTGAAATCACAGGAGGGGTGTGAAAGCATATGATTGGTTTTCAGGAGCATGACTGCTTTGCCAGTTTGGAAGCATATTGGACACTAAAAACCAACTCAGACTGAACTGTTTCATCTGATCTTCTTTACTGAGAGATGTAAAGAAAAAGGAGCAACTGTATGACTTTATAATGACAGTATATCCTAACATTTTGCATGTGATCTTCTCTCTTAATGCTGCATGACAAGGAGGGTGGTCATGTTTCTTGCATGTTGCCTCTCTTTTTTTGTGTCTTTTCTAACATCTGAATTCTGTTTCTCATAGGGATGAACTTTGAAGAGGAACACAGTCCATAATCCACCTTTAAGTTTGAACCTGGAGAAAACTTGGAATGGGTCAGACAGCCCTTGACATTTTGTTCAAAGAATAACAAACCGTGCTCTTTTTTTTTGTTTAATTCTAAGAATGGACTAGATTCTCACATTCGATGACAGCCAAGAGGGGCTGCAAGGAAAGACTGCTTTATGCTCGGCACAGAAATATTGGGGAGAGTTTTTTTTTTTGTTGTTGTTCTTTTTCAGGCCTGCATCCTCTTTGGTTATGTATTTGTTTTAACCGCTGGATTTTAGGTTTGGTTTTTTTCTTTTCTTTTTGTGGTTTCACCATTTGAATTGCAATCAAATGTTTTTCACAGCATTACATTTCAGCAACATCAAAGCTGAACGTAGGAGGAATGCCGGAAAACCACAATGAAGAAGGCCTGAGCCTTTTAGATTATTCACCTAGCTACAGTCTGTGTGAGTGTGTGGGTCATAAAAACTGTAGACTTAAATATGAGCTTTTTTCCCCCTGCCATCAGTATTAGGAACACGAACACACACACACACACACACACACACACACACACACACACACACACAAAGGCTGATGTAACCACCACATCCCGTTTGATATGCAGCACTCTTAGATCATTCTTATGTGTAAAATAAGTATCAGATCATATTGAACATACTCCAAAGGGAGTGAAGCACTAATAACACCGACACGCGCACATACAGGGCTGTGCTTTCCACTTGATGTGTTGCTTTCTGCCGCTGGTTTCCATTAACAATTTGTGCGGGCTCCTCTGGTGACTGACACTAAATGGGGAAAGTCACTGCTTTGCCAAAATAAATTCCAACAATATAAAGCAAATGAATGTCTGTTTTCTTGAAGGAAAAAAAAGTACATAAAATCAAAAAAAGCACATTTTATTTTGGGTGATCTAAGTGATGGATTTTATTTGGCTTTCACAGTTGCTGGAATGGCATATGAAAAAAAATAAAGAGATGCTTATGTTTTTGTCTGTGGTTTGTTATTGAATCTTTTTGAGTGGAAGCAGGAAGTGAAGCAGTCTTTTGGAAGAGGCTACCTCAAAATATCCACCAGTTATTAACAGATGCAGCCTTTTAATTCTACCCTCCATTTCTTCCTGCACGAGTTACCCGAACCTTTGCTACATAACAGAACGCCAGGTACGCTTGCCGAACCTTAAGACATATAGGCTGATCCCCAGGCAGAACTGGCTCAGGAGAAAAAAAAAAAAAAATGCTGAATCAGGATAATGGCTTCCTTAAGGTCAACCCTATATACTTGAAATATGTCAAGCTGTGAGAAATACAAGCCCCTCACACCATGGAGGGCTGTGTCAGAAAGGGCATCTGGTGTGAAAACTGCCAAATTACCAATGCGGCTTAATCCACTGTGGTGATCCATTAGGAAGAATCAAAGGGAAGAGCTGAAAGTACTCACGTAAGAAGTACACTGGACAAAAGTATTTGGCCACCACCTACAGGAGGTTTTATGATGTCTCATTCTAAATGTATAGGTATTAATATAGAGTTTTTTTCCTTCTTACCAGTTATAACAGCTTGTAATCTTCAGAAAATGCTTTCTACAAGATTTTGATCACACTGATGTTGGGTAAGAGGGCCTGGCTTGCCGTCTCTATTGTAGGTCATCCCAAAGGCCTTGGTTTGGGTTAAGGTCAGGGTTCTGTGCAGGCAGGTCAGGTTCATCCAAACCAAACTAGTCCAATCCTATCTTCATGGACCTTGTTTTGTGACCTGGGGCACAGTCATCCAAGAGAAAAGGTCTTCCCACTTATTTGGAAGTGTAGAATTGTCCAAAATATCTTGTTGAGCAGAAGCATTAAGATTTCTTCCCACTGGAACTAAGTGGCCCAGATCACCTGCAGAAAAACAAACCCCATTGCATTTTCCCTCCTCCAGTGGTGGTGTGTTTTACACCACTCCAGTCAAGGCCCAGTGTTTGGCTTAGTGATGTAAGGCTTCCATGCAGCTGTTCGACCATGCAAACATGCCATGGAGCTTCTGGTTTTTGTGCTGATGTTAACACTAGAGGAAGTTTGGAACTCTGCAGTTCTTCATTCAGCAGAGCATTGCTGACTTTTATGCGCTATGCACCTCAACACTCGGCAAACCAGCTTTGCAACTTTATGTGGTGCCACACTTCGTTTTGCTGTGGTTCCTAAAAACTTGCACCTTGTAATAGTACCACTTAGTTAAACTTGGAATATCTGGGAGTAAATAAATTTCATAAACTGACGTGCTGGAACAGTGGCATCCTATAACAGCAACCACAGTCGAATTCAGTGAGCTCTTATATATAATGACCCATTTTTTCCACAAATGTTTGAAAAGGCAGATTGCACGGCTAGGTGCTTGATTTATATGGCCCAACACTTTTATCCATATAGTGTTGTTTATTATTATTATAAAAGTAAAGGATTTTAAATCATTTTTCCCTTTATTTTTTCTGTACACAATTTTAAATATGCACCATTTTCAAATACCAGGAGTATAATAAGGAATAATGTTTTAATTCTTTTTCCCTCCAAAATTACATTTAAAGATTAAACTAAAAACCTCACTTTAACCTCACTGTCACTGGTAGGTAATAATTTAAGGATGTGAGAAAAGTGTAGTTATGTAAATCATTTTTACATAGCATCAGTTTATCAGTAATAAACTCGTAATATGCCACATGGAAAGACAGCACTTCAAGGAAGTACATCTGCCCATATTGAGCAACACAATTATACAATAATAGAAAGCCACCAATAGAATCTGCTACAGCTTTATAGGATTCTAGCAAACTTTCAAGGTGCATATGAAAATGTCCAGTTTCCTAATCCTTCCTATTAATCCTTATTGCTTCTCACACTGGGCCTTGGTGGAGTCCTTCACTACTTGCCCTTTCTAAAACAAGCTGTTTAAGCTGCTCTCCCTTTAAGCCAGTGGTTCTCAAACTTTCTGGGATGCCCCAATTCAGAAGCTGAAAACAGCCAATACCCTCCAGTCCACAATTTTTATCACTCATGATAAAACAGGGTCAGACTTGACTTTTTAGGGAAATAAAGGTAAGCACAACAGGATCAGAAAATTTTGAGTGTTTATTTTCCAAAGAAAAAAAAATCAGTCAGCTTAGTTTTATTCCACATTTTTCCTCTGGTCATCCATGCCCCACCTGCTGTGACTTTATGTCCCATTGGTGGGGACTGCTCCACAGTTTGAGAACCACTTCCTTAAGCTACTACTTTTGTTGCAGGTTGCGTTTAAAGTTTTGGCTGCTGTAACAGTAATTTCCCATCTTATTCTGACTGGCTGCTACTTGTAAGCATAAGGCTTCAACAGCAGGTGGGTGGGGCTCCTGTCCTCATAGTCACAGATGTGTGTCTGAGATGACCATTTTAGGAAAACTGGCTCCCACTGACATCATACAGTTCCAGGAGCAAGTGTTTAGAGTAGTTTCAAGCCTGAGCCTTGGACTCAGAGGAATTATTTGCACATATGCTGACTTCATTGTTTACATATTGGCCATGTTTGATATGAGAATCCAATAATTTAACAGTATGTATATGATGGAAAATAAGGAAAACCATAATAGGTCCATTTCAAGAATAATTCCTATAACACTATAACAGGCACTCAATGCTTTACACGTCTGTCCTTATGGCAATTTAACATGAGTAAAATGTACAGCACAAATATGACAGATTATTTCCAACAGCATATTTTGTGCAGCAAAATGAAAATGTTTTATCTGAAAGTAAGCAGTGTTTCAGGAATCAATTATAATATAGGAGACAAAAGAATCTCTTTCAGCATATGTATCAGTATAGAAGGAGGAATGTTGATATTTCATCAGTAATTCACAATCAAATATTTCTTAACAACATAGATATGAAGTCACAAGCATCTGAATATGTGTCACTGACTCTGAAGGCGGCTTTGATCAGCAGCAAATTTGCAGTACCAGTCAGAGTGGATCAGTGTGGGGGTGTTCCCAAATGTTCATGGTGGTAAAGCGTTGGATATATCCAACCTAAAATGAGGACAAATTAAAAGACACTGAAGAAATACAGAGTGCAAATTCAGAATGTCCAGGATCGTGCTCTGGTGATCTCATCAGTTTCTTGGGTCTCTGACTGGCTGACTGGCTACAGGTACATGCCGTTAATGAGGTAATCTGACTCCTCTGTGGTGAGGGGACGTGCTTTCTTCAGTTTGTGGCGAACAAGCCTGAGACGACAGCCAATCATGAGCAGCAGCAGAGCGGTGATGATTAGGCCAAGTGCCAGGGGAAGGATTGCACCTGGAAGAGGAAATGACATCCATTCAGAAAATAAGGAGGATAACAATATAAGACAACATTAACACACACATAAAGGCCACATACAAGCAGACAGAATCTCTGGCTCTTACCTGACTCTGGGACTGGGTGTCCTCCCATTACTGGAAATGGTTTGGAGATGGGGGTGTCACTTGCTGTTTGGCTCTGGGAGACTTTAGGGGCAGCTTGAACAAAAATTAAAATACAGTTGAGATTAGGAAACAGCCAGCAGCTATTGCTGTATTACTGATACGTGATTGATTCCCAGTTTTTTTTTTGTCTTTTTATGGATGAATGTACCTATCTCACTCTGTTTGGTGACTGGAGGGGCCACACTAGCTGGTCTAAATGCTGGACCTAAAAATGGTTCATATATATTAATGTTATTTTAAAAACAAATAAAAAAATTAATGTAAGTTCTAAGGTCAGGTAAATCCTTACTTTTCTGTATACATTCACTGACACAGTCAGACTCCTGGAGGAAGTTGTTGTGGTTTCCCTGGCACCCTCCATACAGGAAGTGTTTACATTCTCCTGCATTTTGGTCATAGTACCATCGTGGGAAGGTGCCTTTACAGGGTCCCACCACGGGAGCAGCAGCACAAGGATCTAGAGGAAGAAGGAGACAGACACGTGTTATTATATATACTGAATGTATGCAGTAAGGAGTACACAAATTTAGTATAAAATGTACGTAGCTTCAGGACAAAACAGTCTCATTCATCATCAAATTAAAGTGTTTGAACTCAGGAGTATTATTATAACTGCATGGTCAATTGTAACTATGGCCATAAAATGCATTGAAATATATGAACGTATCAGGATGCCATAGCACTGACCACATTACTGATGTTAGCAATAATGTGGATAGGAAGGCTTCCACCATGCTTAATCTAGGAGTCAACCAATAGGACCATTCTCTTCATGATCATCACCATCTACCAGGATATAAGTTGTACGCAACATTTGTGGTAGATATTTCAAGGTATCAGCAGCAGTCAAGAGCACCTTCAGCTGTTTCCTCATATTTCCCCCAAGGGGTCACCACAGCCAATTAAATCACACTGGTAATTTGGCATAGTTTTTACACCAGATGCTCTTGTTGACACAATCCTCCCATCATGGGACGAGCTTGTGTTCTCACATGTACCTGAACTAGGGGCCTTTTGCTTGCAAGGCAAATGCGTAAACCAGAACACTGTGGAGACAGCGCTAATAAATGCAAGTCTGCCATATGTAGAGAACAATCGAAAATCTACCATCATGACAGGAAGAGCGAATATAACATTGCAAACTTTAACTTTTCAGCTTGTAAAAACACAGTTCTTGACTGGCCCTAACCATGTTTAAGACATTATTATGCCATAAATAAACCTAATGAAAGTATTTATGTGTAGATGGCAGAGGGGCGCAAACAAACACTCATTTTATGAACACTGCAATTCACACCAGTACTCTTAGGAGTAGTAAGTCTTGTGAAAATGGAAACGTGCTCATAAAATGTCAAATAAGACCCTGATTTTGACCTTGAAGACAATTTGTTAAAACCCATTCAGTGATAATTGTGTGCAAGAGTCTTGTTTTTCTTCTTCTTCTTTCGGCTGCTCCCGTTAGGGGTCGCCACAGTGGATCATCTGCCTCCATCTCATCCTATCCCTTGCATCCTCTTCCCTCACACCAACCCTCTG
>VUQH01002141.1:1342-13723 GCA_015106775.1 Etroplus canarensis
ACCCAGCACAAAAAGGAAAAAGAATGCTGCTTTTGAAGTCATTTGTGGGCTCACACACAGAGACACTTAAATACTACTGTTTATAATACTGTAAAATACCCATATATTATGCATTCAGGCATACAAGTAGTCTCTGTGCTTTCTAGGACACCCTTTTTACTTCCTAGCACGTCCCACCAAAGCCATTAACTTTGGTTTTAAAATCCATTTCTCTGCATGTCCTCCTTCACTACGTCCATGTACCTTCTGTAGTCTTCCTCTTCTCCTCCTGCCTGGCAGCTTCATTTTCAACATCCTTTGTCCAGTATAGCCACTATCCCTCCTCTGCACATGTGCAAACCGCCTCAACCTTGATTCTCTTACTCATTTCAAATCCTGTCCATCCTGCTCACTCCCAGTGAACATCTCACCATCTCCAATTCTGCCCCCTCCAGCTCCGCCTCCTTTACTTTTTGTCAGCACCACAGTCCCCAAACCACAAATTATAGCATCTTGTAAAACTTCCCATTCACTCTATTCTTCTGTCACAAATCAACCCTAACACTTGTTGCCTGCACTCTCTTCTTCACCTCTCTTCTGCTCCGTCCATTATTTTGGATGTTGACCCCATATATTTAAAGTCATCACTACCTCTACTCCTTACATCTTCACCATTCCACCTGCCTCCCTCTCATTCACACACATGTACTCCATCTTGCTTCTACTCACTTTCATTCCTCTTCTCTCCAGTGCATACCTCCACCTCTCCAGGCTCTGTACCACCTGCTCCCTGCTCTCACTACAGATCACAATATTGTCTGCCAACGTCTTTTCCATATCTTCATGGTATGAAGGATCAATTTTATAACCCTGTGGTTACTACAGCTCTGCACATTACCCTTGCTCTTGAGTTTAACCAAAACCCCAATCTTTATTACCACAGCCAGAGCATAAAGAGGCTGATGCCAGAAGATACCTTGTAAGTATTACTTCTGACAAAACAGCAGCATTTGAGGCCCTGAGAATAAGAATGACATGGACTTTTTATGTGGTCAGAGATAAAAGCAGGGAGAGAGAGAGAGACAGCAGCACAAGTCCAGCTTGGATCATGTCTCATTGCCTTAGAACCAAGTGGACCCATGTAGACCTTTAAAGTAAACTGCTGAAGAAAAGAGCCTCCCTTTCAGGTCACTCGAGGATAGAGCTCACCAGTGATTCTCAGCCACTCTTAAAAGAAGTTTCCTTGGAGTTTCCTGTGTTTAGATTGGCCAGCGGCTCACTTTTCCCCTCCACTTGCTCTATTCTTCCCTTTCATTTCCTTTGGCATTCCTTCCTCTCCTATTTTTGTTTTATTTAAAATCTACATCTGATTTCCCCCTTACATTCTTTCTACCTTTCTCACTTTTTCTTAACCTTATTTTCCCTCCTGTTGCACTCCTTATACTCCTTTCTCCAGCCTCTCCCCCCCCCCACCCCATCCACCCCATCCCCGTTTATATCCCCTCTCTTCAGTGTGTATGGTGGCCATTTATGGGCAGTGTGCTCAGAGCTAAATCTCCTTCAGGCAGCCTTATACACAAAGTCAACATTTCCTCAGGATTAAAGGTGGAACGGAGTCCTGCTGGTTTTGTCACTATAAAGAGCTTCAAAACTGATCCTTGCAATAGCATGTTCCATTAAAATGTCTTTGATGAAACATGGACAAAGGAGGACAAAGGACAAAGACATAACGGAGAAATGACTGAGATAACACTCAGGGAAAGAATTAGGTTATTTTTTGGTTTCCACTCTATATCTGCTTTTCCTTCCTGGCTTAAATCAAGCAAAGCCAAAATGCACAACAATAGTTTTTGAGTTTTTAGAAACAGTTAAAACTTTCAACTCAAGAAAATCAGAGTGGGATTAAAACAGTGTCATTTCCAAAAAAGAACTGTCAAGTTTTATAACAGCATGCAGGTACTAGCCTTGCACCTGTGAAACCCTGAGCTGATCTCATTCTCAGGGCATCTGGATGTCAGTTCTATATACTCACCAATCGCTTTATTAGGTACACCTGTTCAACTACTCATTAACATGAGTTTCTAATCAGTCAATTACATGGCAGCAACTCAATGCATTTTGGCAGGTAGACATGGTCAAGGTGACCTGCTGAAGTTCAAATTGAGCATCAGAATGGGGAAGAAAAATGATTCAAGTTACTTTGAACATGACATGGCTGTCAGTGTCAGATGGGTTGGTCTGAGTATTTCAGAAACTGCTGATGTACTGGAATTTTCCCACACAACCACCTCTAGGGTTTACAGAGAACGGTCCAAAAAAGAGAGAATATCCAGTGAGTATCAGTTTTCTGGGTAAAAAGGCATTGTTGATACCAGAGGTCAATGGAGAATGGCCAGACTGCTTTGAGCTGATAGGAGGGTAACAGTAACTCAAAAAACTACTTGTTACAACTAAAGTCTGCAGAAAAGCATCTCCGAGTTCGCAACATGTCAAACCTTGAAGCAGATGGGCTACGGCAGCACAAGACTACACTGGATGCCACTCCTGTCAGCTAAGAATGGGAAACAGACTACAGTTTGCACAGGCACAATATAGCATTGGAAGACTGTTGCCTGGGCTGATGAGTCTCGATTTCTGCAGCAACATTTGGACAGTAGGGTCAGAATTTGGCATAAACAACATGAAAGCATGGATCCATCCTGTCTTGTATGAACAGTGCAAGCTCCTGGTGATGGTGGTGTAATGGTGTGGGGGGGGGTGTTTTCTTGACACACTTTGGGCCCCTTAGTACAAAATGAACATCATTTAAATGCCACAGTCCACCTGAGTATTGTTGCTGACCGTGTCCATCCCTTTATGACCACAGTGTACACATCTTCTGCTTGCTGATTCCAGCAGGATAACACACCATGTCACAAAGCTCAAATCACCTCCAACTGGTTTCTTCAACATGACATTAAGTTTACTGTACTTTAATGGTCTCCACAGTCAACAGATCTCAATTCAATGGAGCACCTTAAGGACGTGGGGGAATGGGAGATTCAAAATATTGATGTGCAGCCAACAAATCTGCAACAACTATCAATATGGACTGAAATCTCTGAGGAATGTTTCCAACACCTTTTTTGAATTTATGCCATGAAGAATTAAGGCAGTTATGAAGGGAAAAGTGGGTCCAAGCCAGCACTAGCAAGGTGTATCTAATGAAATGGCCAGTGAGTGTAAGGTGCCGTTTGGCAATAAGGCGTCATGCACCAGTTTGTGACATTAGTGAGATGAGGCTAAAGTCATAATTTTTTATATGTATTGCTATGTTGTAAATGGACACATTTTACACCAAATCAATGCTTTTCTACTTCTTTTTTGAGTAGTTTTAAGTGCATAAACCTAACCAGTGACTGAAATTCAAAGTAAAAAAAAATGAGCTAAAGTAAAACAAATCCACGAGTGGGAAAAAGTGAAACCAAAAAAGCCGAACAAAAAGGTCCAAACGGAGCATGAACCATGTTTTCCTCACTGATAAACCACCAACAAATGCCACTAAAACCCCTCCTGATTCCTAAGATGACATAACATCTAATCAGCTAATGCTGCCCCAGCTGGTGATTTAAGACACAGACGCCAAAAGACATCTTGTGCATAACAGTAAGACGCAGGGTGCATCTTATAAAAAGCATTATGTGACACCCTGCGATGAGAGCTCGCTGGAGACCCAGATAATTAAACTGAGAATGATCATAAATATTAATGATATAATTTTTTACATATGGTTCAGCATCTCCTTGCGACACAGGACTACATCAACATATATACCACCATGGTAACTCAGAGGGGGTAAAAAATAGGTTCCTTTGTATGTGGTGAGAGTTAGGAGGCATATGTTGCTGAGAGCATGCAATAAATAATGCAAAGGCTTCGCTACAACCATATGTTTCCAATGCGAATGTGAAATGAGTGCCTTGGGGATATTTCTGGTATGTATCCCAACATGTATGCTACCTGTGTGTTGATGAGCCTGCAAAGCAACGTAACTGGAGACTCAAACTCAGTGTTATTCCAGTATGGATGGTGAGTGTTACTCAAACTTCAGATATGTCTAAATAAACTTAACCACAAAAAAGGACATAACTCAAAGTGACATTAATTTTGAGTTATTAAATCTTCCACGTCAGCATGTCTTGATTTGCTCCAGTGAGGTATTAATTCTATTTTTCAGCTAGAGTGGCTATGAAACTGGCTAGCGTGAGATAACTCAGTCTGCTATCATGAAGAGGTGTTTAAATAACACAGCAAGTCACTTAGTTTAGAGTATAAACATCCTAGCCTGTCCTTTACCATGACCCTTAACCATTGTGTGTGCGTCAGAAAAAGTGGGAAAAGCATCAACAAATGTGCTAGAAGCCGTGTGTTTACAGTTAACTGGTGTTCAGTGGGGTTAAGATCAGGGCTCTATGTAGGCCAGTCAAGTTCTTTCATCCAAACTGATTCAACCATGCCCTTAAGGACCTTGCTTAATGCACTGGGCACAGTCATGCTGGAACAGAAAAGGGCTGACTGTTCCTATGAAGTTGGAAGTGTAAAAGTGTCCAAAATGTCTTGGTAAGCTGAAGCATTAAGATTTCCCTTTACTGGAACGAAGAGGCCCAGGCCACCCGCAGAAAAAAAACAACCCTATTGCATTATTCCTCCTCTGCCAAATTTTACCGTTGCCACAATGTAGTCAGGCAGGTAACTTCAACCTGGCATTCATCAAACCCAGACTCGTCCATGAGACTGCCAAATAGGGAAGCATGATTTGTGACGCCACAGAACACATTTCCACTACTCCACAGTCTTATGGCGGCGTGCTTTAAACCACTCCATCTGACACTTGGCATACTGCTTGGTGATGCTGATGGAATGATGGAATATCTAGGAAGGAAGAAATATCACAAACCGACTCGTTGAAATAGTGGCATTCTATTATAGAACTATGCTCAAATTCAGTGAGCTCTTTAGAACGACCCATTCTTTCACAAATGTGTGTGAAGGCAGACTGCATGGCTAGGTGCTTGATTTTATACACCTGTGGCAACAGCACTAAATGAAACATCTGAAAACACTGAATATCACGTGTGGCCCAATACTTTTGTCCATACAGTATATACACAAACGTAAGGTGACAAAACTTAAGGCATCTGATTGCCTTAGTTTTTCAAAATAATGAAATCCAAAGTCAAACATTTTCAGAATTTAAATATGTCCATTAGTGCTTTAAAAATTTGACTCAATTTATTTTCCTCATTCTGTTAATTTAATGGTATTTACCTGACAGAAGTAAAAGAACTTAAGAGCTAGACAAACAAAGCCTTTAATGTATATTTATTCTTCGTTAATACAAACTCAGTGTGACACTGTATTCCCACTACTCCAGGCATACATGTGTAATGTAACTGATTATTTGGTCAAACTAGATAACAGTGTTTTTTAATTTTATCCTCCTTGAAACAAGGGGGGGCTCAGTTAGACAGTGAATGGTTTGGAGCCAGAGGGCTGCTGATGTGACGCTGGCTCAACACTCATCTAGAGGCTAGAGGCTAGAGGCAACCTATGTCCCTGAGCACCACAAAGGCGCCCCCGAGCAAGTCACCGAACCTCACTGTGCTCCCTCGCGCCTGTGATAGGCTGCTTCGTTTGCTCTCACTTCTGTTAGACTGTGTGCATCTATATCACTAGACTGCAGTGTGTTGGGATCTGGTTGCAATTTCAACATTAGGGGGATTAATAAAGGATTTCTTCTTCAGTCCCATGAGTTTATTTTTTATAGATGCAAGAGTTCCAGGCTAATTTCAAGAAATAATACTGGGAGGTGTTTTTGCATGAATTATGCAGGATTTGTTGTTTAACAGACTATTTTGTCTTGTGTCTAGAAAGCTTTTTGCAGCGCTGTCTTAATATCATAACAAGGCAAAATATATCCCCAACATGACAACTGTTTTATCTTCCAAATGTCACTAGCAACAAAAATCTACCTACACCTCCATCTCACCAACACAGATTAAGTGGATTTAGCCGAAAACCTAAGATGATAACCATAATTTGGGATTTTATGACATGTTCTTAATCAGCAGGTGGAGTCTGACCATTCGTCATGGAATTACAGATGGTTCCATTTCCAGTTTTTGGAGCATTTTCCCGGACTTTTTTGAGAAACCTATCACTAAATTTATCGTCTGCTGTTTGGTCCCAGACAGGTATCAGCTTTTTATTCAGGAACAGATGCTTTCTCCTGCTGGTACACAAGAAGCTGACTGCCTCAGCGGTTCTTTTACTTCAAGCGTCCTCTTTTCCATTAAACACATTAATTTCCTCTTCTTTTTCAGCCTCGCTAAAGATCTGAATCTACCTCTTTGGCCTGTTTATATGCTTCTCTTACATTTCAATTTCCTCCTGAGGAGGAATTAAAACTTATCTAATAATTACTTGCAGCACACCCCTTCTTCAGCCTCCTTCCTCCATCCTCCACCACCACTACACTAATGCCATCAATGCATCTCAAAGGGAAGCTGAACACACAAGGACCAGCTGTAATTAAGTCTAGTGTCTCCAAGCCCCGCTCACCTGCTGCCTCGCTAAGCGCTGCAGACACCCACTGAGGCTGACCAATACTTCATTATGGCTTAAGTGAAAAAGAATCAATAGCAGAAAGCAGAGCAGTCAAGTCTGTATGGTGTCTGCCTGGCTTCTTTGTCAGGCATCAATCACAGACAGAGCGAGAGAGAAAGAGAAAGAGAGACAAGATCTCGAGGAAAAAAAGCTGAGCAGCAAAGCTTGAGTGAAAAGACGGAATCTGTGCAGCAGAGTGCTGATAGGAGCAATGTGCAGCTGGCAGCGTTTGTGATGACAACAACAAAAACAGATTTTCATTGTGAGATGAGGAGAAAATGTGATATTAAGCACTTTAACTGCCCACAGCCTTTGTGCCGTTGCAATAAAATCATAAATCTCTATGAAATGATAGGCAGCGGTAGGAGTGGACTGCTAAACAAAAATGATACAAAACCTGTACAGTTTTCCTAAAACTTTTAAGAGAAACAACAAAACCACTG
This sequence comes from Etroplus canarensis, assembly GCA_015106775.1. Taxonomy (NCBI): domain Eukaryota; kingdom Metazoa; phylum Chordata; class Actinopteri; order Cichliformes; family Cichlidae; genus Etroplus; species Etroplus canarensis. The sequence continues at coordinate 8,410 of VUQH01002141.1, forward strand.
CCAGTAGTAGTCAAAAGGGACTTTTAATAGACTTTGAATATGTCTATAGAAGACTGATTGACTGTGTAAAAAAGTAAAGGGTCAACAAATCCACCAAACTGGATAAGATATTTGGCTTACACCTCATACAACATATCAGCGCAGGAAAAGGTTATTGTCTTGCATTTGAAGTGGCTAAAAGGCTAACATCACTGAGTCAACAAACCATATGCAACTCTTCAAGGAGCAGAACTGTAAAGAAGAAGCCAAGCACCTGGATCTCCTATTGTATTGAAAGCACCCAGCTCAGTTTATAGCTTCATTAATCCTGGTGGTACATACCTGTAAGCACATACCTGTGAAATGTGAATTTCCTCCAGAGGAAACTGGATCACTGAGGCAACCTGTTGTAACACTGTATGTAAAACCATATGTAACTGAAAGATGTGTACCAGTGGGAACAGATTATGAGCAGTGTTAACACACTCTACCTGCACTGTCAATGCAAATAAAAGAAAGGCACCTAGGCAACCTGATATAGTGGAATTCAGTCTCACATCACAAAAGATATTAGTGCAAATCATTTAACCTTGGGCACATTTCAACTACCAATTAAAATGTGTGACAAACATAAAAAAATCTAGGTTGGTTTGCTTTTTCCAATGAAAGAAAAAGTTAAAAATAAGGTCTCAAACGAGCACCAAAGTTAACAAAAACAGTGGTATGCAGACAGAACTGTGAGCAAAACTATGATATCTTGTTGTTGAATAGTTTTGAATACTGTTTAACATCAACTTTTGTTATTTTGCTGATTCCTTTATTTAATTAGTAGCACTGAGATATCAAGAATATCTTCATGCAAAATATCTGACTAACAGAAAATATTAACGGACCAAAATAACTTGAAAGTTGGGTTTCTGAGAATGAACATGAGAAAGACGCAATCAGCCCCACCAACACAAGTGCAAGGTAGAAACAGAGTGCAACATGTCAAACTCTGAACCCCATTTGGGGGGTAAACAGTCCAACCCACACAATACAACTGTGGCCTAAAATGCCCACACTTCCACCTGGCTAAAATGACTTCACAATGTCTAATGATTATTTCAGCACTCCATTTAGTTGTTAGAAAGCTAACTTAGGATATTTTCCTTTAAAGATTGTATGTAATGTGAAAAACTAAGCACACCCTTATTGTTTCCATAGGAATTAAAGTGATAACTAGCAGCCAGGCGCTACAAATCAGATGCACTTGATTAACTGATCATCAGCAAGAGTGACCACCTCTGTAAAAGCAAAAGTTTTGGCAGTTTGCTGGTGTGGAGCATTCAGGTGTGTGTTAACACAATGACACACTCTTCCCTGGAGTGGATGCCCCAACAAATTGATCCCAAGCTCAGACTGCACAACACTCTAAGAAATTGTAAGAAACCCATGTGCTGTATCACAGACTCTAGAGGCATTAGTTAGCATATTAGATGTTTAAGTTCATGACAGCAGAAATAAAAAACAACTGAACAAATATGGCTTGCTTGGATAGGCTTCCAAACAAAGAGCAGCTTGGGTTTGCAAAGATGCATCTGAACAAACTACAAGACTTCTGGAACAATGTCCTTTGGACAGATGAGACCAAACTGGAAATGTTTACCCATAATGCACAGAGGCAAAATTGGTGAAAATCAATCTCAGCATATCAGCACAAACAGCTCATACCAACTGTTAAGCATGGTGTTGGAGAGATGATGATTTGGGCTTATTTTGTAGCCACAGAACCATGGCATATTTCAGTAATTGAGGTGACCATGAACTCCTCTGTATACTAAAATAGTCTGGCATGAAATGTGAGGCCATCTATCCAATGGAAAAGTTGGCTCAAACTGTGTAATGCAACAGGACATTGATCCCCAAACACCCGCAAATCTACATCAGAATAGCGGAAAAAACAATAGATAAATAAGGTGTTGCAACGGCCCAGTCAAAGTCCAGACATCAACCCAAATGAAATGCTGTGGTGGAGCTGTGCATTAAGTATTGCTCAGAAACCTGAACAAACTGAAGCAATGTTGTAAAGAAGAGTGGGTCAAAGTTCCTCCACAATAAAGTGAGAGACCAATCAAGTCACACAGAAAACCATTATTTAAAGTTATTGCTGCTAAAGGTGGATCTACAAGCTACTAAATCATGAGGTGCAATTGGTTTTCATGGGACTACATAGTGTTAGTCCTGTGAAAACTTTTTTCCACATGACTGCATGTTAACATGCTACAGTAGTTAACTAAGGCACTTTTAAACATAACGTCACTCATAGCTTTCTGAAAGAGTTCACTATGACTCAAGCAGCATGCTGGCAAAATGCTCCAGTTTACCTTATAGAAATATAAAAGTCTAAAACTGAAACTGACATGGAAGTGCCTTCACACAATACAAAGTCAATGAAACGTCATGAATTATTTTCCCTTTCAGTTTTCTGAGGGACCTCAGTGTGGTCTGTCTCTATGAAAATGATCAGTCATTGTATTATAAGGTATTCAACAATGTGAATGTGAAACGGATTCACTCTATACTCATATAAACAAACTATATCAGCATGAGTAAGACCACTTGTAGAAGAAAAACAACTCCATTAGCCGAACAGGAACCCAACCCCTCCCTGTCCATTGTCCGCAAGATAATAACTCTCTTCATTGATGATACCATCTTTTCACACAGTGATTTTCACTATTAAAAGAATGCAGTCTTGAATGGATTGCAGAACAAAGCAGAGCACAATGAGTGATTTTGTTTCCCAAGGAGAGTTTATTATACCCTCCCTGGTTTTAGTGAATGAAGCAGGGGATTTAAATATAGTTCCTGTGCTGTAGGACAGGTCAGTCCACCCTCCACAGAGGGGAAAGTAGATCATCACTGGGCAGATCAAAGTTTAGGTAAAGGTAACGGCAATGAAAAGGTAGCTCACTTGATTTGCAAAGTCCTACCTAGATCTGAGAACTCTGTATGAACTATGTGTAGGTAAGTGAAGCAGCAAAAGCCAAAGCAAGCATCTATGCATTGTAATCAATCTAAACAGTTCACACTGACACCCATCAGTCAAGTTATTCAACATTTATCAATTCAGTGACTGGTAAGCCACTACAGGAGGGTTCAACATTAGGCAAACAACTTCCCAAAGTAAGCATGGAAGCTCTAGTGGGGTCAACAAAGCACAGATTTCAACAAAAACTGATGAAAAAAGGCTGGTCATAATTAAGAACTGTAAAACAAGAAGAGGCTGAACCAAATATAGTCAAGGCAAATATATTTAAACAGCCCAAATGATTGCTTTTTTTATGTAACTGACAATTTTTTTTCTTAAATTATCATGATTGCATCTGCAAACATTTCAAAGTAAACCAACTGAGGTCAGGTCTCCCAGCTCTTCACTGGGTAGTCAGACATGATAAAAGTCTCCGTCATTGTCTGTTTATAACTCTCCACTCTAGCTATACACAATAAAAAGAAACGAGGTACTACACTGAGACATTCAGCATTCCACAAAAATATGACTGTTAATCACAGATGGTATCCAAAAGATGGATGTAGCTTTCAGGTCAGAAAAATGAAGCAAATGCCTTAAATCTGCAGTCATTTTCATGGTCACCAGGGGGCGTCCCTTTTGGTCAACAAAAGCCTTCTGGTCCTACAGAAATCTATGGAAAAATTGCGCTTGGTCCTGACCTTTGCAGACACTTTCATGATGATGGGCTCAATCACACATTTGAGATTATACTGAATAAATTATAAATTATAGTGTAAATTTTGGTAATTTTAAGGGTCTGAATGGAGGATTGTCCAGGATATGCACAATGGCTAACAACGTGTGACTAAAAAGTTATCCACTCCTGTTTTCAGAACACCATGACAGCAATGGCAAAACTTCACAAACCAAAGGGTGATCTCACAGTGGCTACGCCCAGGTCTTATGCTGCTGCTATTAATATGACCCAAATCCAACTGCTGGTTCTTATTTACACACATGTTCAATAGCACTTCATATGTTAATCATTAAGTGAGTTGAATTCTGAAGGAAGAAGACTAACTTAGCCACCAAACTATCCCCAATGAGCAACAGAATCCTCAAATCCCTGGAAGCAGGTATGCTCAACTAGTTGGCCAACTTTATCCTTCAACCATGACAACAAATAGTACTCAGAAATCCTGAGGGAAGCTGTCAAATGTTGAAAAATTAAAGACTTTAATATGTTCCGCATTGTACGTGTTCAAATGCACATTTCAATCTTGGTGATTTTCCTTATGCGGCCTATTGTTTGCATTAATGAAATCACACGTTGGACACATCTACCCAGACCTACTCCCTATGACAATGAATAACATCTACACAGATTTTAGCTCAAGTTATTGAGTGAAAAAAAGAGAAAAATCATATTTTACTAATTCATAAAGATCCCTTTCTTAGTAAGATAAATACTGTTGAGGAGACACTTATCTTTCATTGCCTTTGTCAGCTTTTAATATGAAACAAACAATTTTTTTACTCATGTATAGTTTATGTTGTAAATTAGCATTTTATCCCATGAAAAATGCCAATCTGATCCCATAGCTTAGGGCAGAGGAAGAAAGCAAGTCACTGGGTTCAGAGTGGCACTCTTCACTTCTATGGCTCAATAATATTTCCACCAGACTCTGGGAAAATCCTCCCAGAAAACAGGAAAGATTCCCCAGGTATAAATGAATCACACAGCTCCAAGTATAACTGAAATAAAAACTTTTAACTGGACAGGTGCTGAAGAAATCACCCGGTTCCAAAAGTTCTTGAAACATCCAAAAAGCACGAATGATTCCTCTTTTTCAAGCCATTGGGCAGCCCCCAGAGTTTCTGAACTTATTCAGCTGTGATGTTGAGTAACACGATCTAACCTCTTCACTTTCAGGAATAATTACCTGAGCAGACACTGAAGCCTCAGAGGTCTTTATGCGAATGAAGCTCTGCCACACTTAAACCATGCTAATCCAGATTAACGCCTGGTCAGGGCCTTTTCGCCATGTTGGTCATTCACTGTGATGGAAATTCTATTAATACAGCAACATTGTTCAGCAAAACTATGAAACATGATTTATTTTGGTAGAGATACCAAAAGAAAGAGTCCTTTTGTTTATTGAGCAACAAGTCTTCTTTAGGCCAGTGCCAATTGGTGTCAGTCCTACACTACTCTTAAGTGTGTAAATGCCAGTCATCATTTTACTACTTAAAAGTGAAGAAATCTTCATGTTGAAGGTATTCCTTACATTGCTGTAAAGTCTTCTTATATCCACTTAGCTAAAAAAAAAAAAACTTAAA
>VUQH01002147.1:10493-21754 GCA_015106775.1 Etroplus canarensis
GGGGGGGGGGGGCGGTCTCAGTGCAGACAGGGTTCAATAATTAGTGTCTGCATGTAATTGATTGCCAGTGATAAATTTACCTCATGAAGCAGAGCACATTGCCTGTGCAGAATAGGCGAGAGTTTCCTGTGTTCACAGGAAACTGTAATTACTGTACTTCTAGTGCAGCTTTATCTCAGTTAAGATATGATGCTGGGGTAGTGTGGGCCATGCATGCTAGTAAGCTATCAAGTCTTTATTAATCAGTCCTCAAAGAACAACAGTTTTTTAAACAGGTTTGTCAGGCCAGTTGGTCCGATTTAAGACTTTCACACCTCCTGGCTCTTCATCAGTGAGCATGAACTCTTTCAAACGCAAGCTTAGAATCATAGTGAATGTTCATAATGGCTATTGCTGATTCTTTGAGGGTGTGTGTTGTAAGGGTGTTGGAGCTGGCGGTTTTGGAGACTATGACGTGTTCCCAGTCAGCCGCTGCACCCCAGAGGCCCCATGTGAAGCAGGCCCTGCCACTTCCTGTTACGCTCGGTTAGACTAGAGGAGCACTGCACTTGTCATCTCTTTCTCTTCCTACATCATACAAGTGCAGGCTTGCCTGGAGCCCAAAGGCTACCTTCTGTTCATCTTAAAGGAATGTTGGCTATTTAGTCTGAGTTGCAGATCTGCTCTCTCGCTCTGTTTCACTTGATATTGTTTTAGACCTACATAAAGTCACCCACTTCACCAGTTTCTAAGTGGGTAGGAAGATAAATTCAGGATTGTGCTACAGTGAGGCGTTACAGTTGTTGCTTAGCCCAACGACTGGAATGACAGGTAATGATAACCACTGTGGAACAGCCAGGGGCTGTTCTAAGGGCCTGGTTGTGTATAGCTGGCAAGATGATAATTTACTGTAGTCAGGCTCGGACTTCAAAGGGAGCATAGGTATTCTTCTCTGGCTGCAGATAGTTTGAGGAACAGGCAGCAGATAATGAGAGACAGAGCGGACTCACTGCTCTTCTCTCTGTGGGTCAGCAGTGAAATCTACTGATTCTGTCTGAATGGGCTCAGTGGGTAAAGTGGGGTAAAGCAGTTACAAATGAATGTGTGGGGGAGTACATAGGAAGATACTTATGCTCTTCTGCACCTGTGATACAAGTGTTTGTAAAACCACGCCAAACCTAAGCTCTGTTCAAGCTAGAACACTACACTGTGTCACTCGATGCTACTGTAGTAGCGTGCATTGATCACTCACAGATCTATACAGTATAAAGACCACAGATTTGTTTGCTCTTAAATATAATATTGTAGCTTATTTGCATATTTTTTGAATCAGTGTAATAATGTGCCTTGATTTTTTTTTTTTTTTTTAAACATTGATTGAGGTGAAAAAGAAACCTTTTATGTTCGTTTCCAGCTTTATATTTTTATTATTGTACTCTGTTAGTGTAGCTTTGCATATATCACAGTTCAAACTAAATTCCTGTTTTCTTTTATTGGGGCTTCTCCTACCGGGCTCTCTCCACACCCACTCTCTTAAAACAGCTCTTCTTCATCTTTTAAACCAACTTTCTTCTGATTGGCTGTCCTTGGCAAAGAGAAGATTTAAACAACAGGTGGGTGGGGCTTCAGTGCTGCACAGCCTGAGCTGTGTTCCTGGGATGACCATATTAGGAATATCTGCTCTCATTGAAAATAACTGTTTTGCTCAGCCTTAAGCCTGAGCTTTTGGCTGTGCTGAATTACTTGTACATATGCTGACCTCATTTGAAACTCTGGCCATGTTTCAATATCCAACACTGTAACAATATATACATGACAGAAAATAAAGGCCCCTCCTTAAAGAGCCTCTTTAATTAAGTTAGCCTGAAATAGGCATCCTTATCTGGTTCTTTGTCTGTAAATGGCATTCCAGCTGAATTTTTAACATACATTCTTGTGTAAGGCGATCACATTAAGGTTAGAAGCCTCTTAAATGAAAGAGCAGTATGGAAAAAACACTACAAAAATTTCACAAAACAAGAAAAGTTCAACCTATGTGAATAATTAGAGATATGCCTACATATATATCCTGGCTTACCATTATTTGCTGATATGGCCTTTGTTGAGTGTTGCCGCCCAATACGATGAAATTTACCAACATTTCACTAAACCCTAAAGTTTCAAATTTCCAGCAATTTGGTTTATTGAGGTGAGGCAGATTACAATCTGAATTGCCAACATCAAAGCACAAGAGGATGAGATATGCAGCCTTTAATCACTAATGTGTTTCAAAAAAGATTAATCATATCATCCTTTCTGCTATGAATGTTTAGTCTCCATCTCCTGGAGCACTCAAGCTTAAATACATTTAAAACTTCCCTCCAGAGTTACAAAAGCCATGCTGAGCAGTACATGTGTTTGAGTATTTATGCAGCCTGCATGTTGCAATGCTCCTTTAATTAAGTAAATTATTATTATTCATGGGCCATTATGGCTTCTCATCATAGCCCACAATACATCTGCACTGGTTTGTTCTGCCCTTGTCTCACTGTATTTACCTGCTAACTTCTGTCTTCTTTCTGCTGTCAATCAGGGCTGCTATAAATTCTTCAGTGAAACTAGACAAAGTGCTCTGCTTGCATTATGTGTGGTCAAAATGTGTGTGACACATGCGTCATGTGTGCAGCATAGGCATCCCTCCACATATAAATGATTGCCTTTGGATTTTAAAATGAATGCATGTGTCTTTATGAGATTTCTCATTGGTGATAAGAGGATAAGTTCAGCTTTGCCTTCAGCAGTATGTTTCTCTCATGCTAAAAAGGTAGAAAATGGAAAGAGTTACATCTGTCTGTCCAAGTGTGAGTCAGAGGGACAAGTGGAAGGCTTATGTGAGGGAGAGTGAGGAAACAGAGAATGGGCTCTTTCATTTTAGGGTCAGGGCGGAAAAAGCGAGGCCAGACTCCACAGACGATGTTTACTCTTGAGGAGGGAAAGATGGTAGGGTAAAAGGTCCTCCAGTCAAGTGTGTGGAGACAGTGTGTTTACTGTATGTTAACACTCAAGCCTCTACAAACAATCACCTATCTTGCGTAATGTAGTATACTGTATATTAAGTCATTGCTATTTTCAATAATGCCAACATCTATCTGTCAATATTGTTTTAAACTGGGGTATCAGACTCATTTCACACTTCGGCCACATACAGTCCAGTTTTATCTTAAATACAGTAGGCCAGACCAGTAAAGCTATTGAGTAATAACCTATAAAAAAACCTCCAAATAGGTCCCTATACTTTCAATCCTAAAGACATTTCACTACACATTCAATCTCTGAGACAACTTAAGAGGAAGTAGAATTTTTATTTCCACATTATAAAGAAATACTGCTGTAGAGAATCAAAGGAAACTCACCTGCACTTTTAGGCCATGGGTTATGTCTTATGTCAGTGAAAGGAAACTGATTAAAATACAGTTAAAGGTACAAAATGTATGTTCTCCTCCTGTTCCAAAGTCATCCAGTGGGACAGATTGGCCCATAGGCCATATGTATGACACCCCTGGTTTAAACCATTTACCAACACTTGTTTACAGATTATTACACTGTAACTGATGTTTGATTCCCATTTAGCCTTGCATTTTTTGAAGTGCTTTAATAACACACACACACAAGGAAACATTAAATGCGGGAAAGGTGAGAAAGATCAGAAAATGCAGGAGAGGAAGGGTTCCTCCTCCAGGTTGGATAGATGGATAGTTGTCACATACAGAGATATAGATCTAATTTTGTAGCATTCCTTGTGAAGTGCTCTGGAACATAATTATTGGGACTTACCCAGAATAATTCAGATACTTCTGGAGTCTATTTTTAGAGCTTTATCTATCATTAGGTAGAGCCATCAAAAAATAGGAAATGGTAACGGCATTGCAACTAACTTTCATTGGGGTGGTGTAAAATAGTGTTATTGATCTTAACCAGGATATTTTAAGAAATGAAATACTGATATCACATATTAATAACACACAATAGTGTTGGAACACCTTGGTATTACTTTCAATGTTTTTTAGGAAAAATGTGTTTTTTTTTCCCCCTTTGAACAGTTATGGCTACATTCTTCCCCTACCTGCACTTATATTTTGAGTATAATCTGTTTAACAAATTCACAAAATTAAAAAATGTTATGATGAATTTCTCAGCATTTTTGTTGAATTTCCTTTAGATATTTTAATATATATATATATATATATATACACACACACACACACACGTTAACATTTAAGATGCTAACTGAGGTCTGCAGAGTCTGAGATATAGCTCGTGGGTTTTTTCCATTTTTTTCTAAGAATTGTATGGTCTGACCTTAGGGTGAATTTCCCGGGATGTTCACTCCTAGGAAGATAGTGCCATTATGTTAACATACACCTGAATGCTCTAGAGCAGCAAACTGCCAGAATTTCAGATTTTACAGAGGTGGTCACACTAGCTGATGATAAATTAACCATTAGCAGCACCTGGCTGCAACTTATCATCTTAATTCCTAGGGAAGCAGTAAGGGTGTACTTAGTCTTGTGGAAAAATGTCTTTTTCACAACTGTATTTTCACAGGTTAGTTTGACCAAACAGTAGCTGTTTTAACACAAGAACTCTGAACAATGTCACTCCCCAAGGGGTCACCACAGCAGATTAATCTGCATCGGTAATTTGGCAGAGGTTTTACGCCGGATGCCCTTCCTGGCGCAACCCTCCATAGTGATAGGGGCTTGTGGCCCCACCCGGAATCAAACCAGAGATCTTTTGCTTGTAAGGTGAATGTGTAACACACTACACTAAGGGGGCCACTCAACAGTACAATATGCTTCCAAAGCACTTTCACTTTTGCAAATACTCCATTTGGTTTAGGTGAGGGTGCAGGAGGCAGCACACATAACCGCTTGCTCACTGCAAATTTGCTGGAAAATTGCCTGCACTAGTCTGATATGGGCTCAGTCAGACATTATACACACTTAGTACTAGAGAGCTGGTAGAGTAAAGATGATTTAATGTCCGATCAGACCACAGTGAACATTCTCACAGGCACCTCTGTCTGATAATATCTGGAAAAGTTCAGAGCTGCAGTGCATATGTGAAAGAAAGGAACTATTTGTGTTTGCAAAACTAAAGCCAGTGAATTTTTGGCATGTGTAGCTTTAAAAAAAGACTTTTTTTTTTTTTTTGCTCTTTTTTTTAAACTTTCTGTCACACTTTAAGAAATGTTTCTTAAAATTTGTATTTTTTATGCCATTTTGCTGTAGACTCAAATCTGTTATCGGTCAGTGTTTGTTTTATCTTAAGTGTTTAACTCATTATTTCACAGGAGAGTTAAGTTTGAGGTAAAACATGAATTATAGTTGATAGTGATAATGGTCAATAATACTGACTTATCAGTCCACACTGTAATAGGCCTGTCCTTGGAGACAGAAAAAGAATGTTTAGTATCTGGACTATTGAAAATTGGCTTGAGGTCTGCAGCATCCTGAACCAAGGTGTGCCTGTGTGCAAGTACAGAGGCATTTTTGGCAATGTTAGCCTTAGAAGCTTTGATTCTGGGCAGGCTAAATTCCTTCCAGAAATATTCATCCTGTTCCTGGCATTTCAGATTTGTTTGGTATCATCTTAAAATCAGCTGCAGAGAAACCCACTGTGGGCATGCTAATACATATAACAGACTTGTGAATTAGTCAGGAGCTGTTTTGGTCAGAAAATGCTAATCAGAGAGGCCTGTGTTTGGTTTTAGCAATTACTGCTGCACACACGTATACACATACACACACACACACACACACACACACATGGAAGCAGTTAGGACAAGCTGGAGGTTCACTGTGAACTGCCAATCCATGCCAGTCGATTTGCCCCAGCCTATCAACTGTTTCCATGAAGCAAGTGGCCTCTATATGGGGATAAGGGGGGGGCTTGTTAGAGTAGGAAAGTGAAGTCTACTTTAGTGCTGAGGAAGGACAAGAAAATGAAGTGAACGTCTGTTAAGCCTTCATGAACGTGTGCTTGAAGAAGGGGGGGAAGTTGTAGCCCTCGTTATATGGGATACCTTGTTAACTTTTTTTAAAATAACAAACACTGGGGAGTATAGCATTGAGCTTTTTTGGGGGGGGGGGTGTTTGTCTAGTATCATTAAAAACCTATGAGTCCACTGCCTGAAATCATATGAAGAGGAGGTTATTGATTCGTTGCAGAGGTTGCGTCCAAGTAAAATAAAATAAAGGTTGTTGCTCTAAAAGAGCTATGTTGCAACAAGCACTCTTCGAACAGTAAGGTAGGATTCTGTAAAGCTATGAAAAAAATCTGCCTGTGTGTTGCCTGTTCTGTTCACCATAATCTTATTTTAGCCACTACGTAATAGTTGTTGAATTACATAATTGACCCTTGTCTACCAGCTATGAATGCACTGGCTGTTTTAAAGTGAGTGTAAAAGGAGCCACTTTATGTAATGCCAGAGTTAGAGGAGGTGAAGAAGAAAGTAAAATATATTTTTGATTAAAGGAAAAAGGATGTGGTAATGAAAAGAAGAGGAAGGACACATTCTAACATCTTTAACACTGGTGAGCCACTCCTTCTTCATGCATGCACCGATGCACTGACATCCCCTGTACACACACTCTGCTGTGCAACAGTATCCTCAGTATTTCACAATGAACCCTCTCCTGTGTTGTTTGTTCACCGTCAGTGTAGTGACAAGTTTTCTTGGATAACTTGGCCCTCATCTAACTTTCAGACTCCTGTTCACTTGCCCCTTTAGCTTAAAATGTCTTGTCACTGAAAGTCTCATCTTTAGTCGAATCAGTGTTTGTGGAATAATTAAAGATACTGGCGGTGCCTGTTGCCTAATCTGTTCAGGAGTAATACCCTAGAATGGTGTGGAAACAAACAGTTTTTCCTTTTTATTGCACAGAGTAAACTCAGGCAACCTTAAATGGATCCTGGTCGACCCATGCTTCCTCCTTCCAGCCCCCGTGACACACACCTCTTCTGTGCATGTACATTTAGGCTGCGGTCACACTTGTGCATATTCCATCTATATAGACAGGTCTATAAGTATTTGTACAGGAGCACTTCTCTTTTTTTCAAATAATTTTGCCTCTGTGTGGCATCACAGTGGACTGGAGAAGGCTGTAGTAAAGGTCTGACAGAGTGTGTCAAGGGAGGGAACACAACATTTGGTGATGTCCATGGAGCTTTACACTTTTAAGTGTTTTCATTCAAGGATTAAAAACAGTCCTTAGATTTAAAATGCTGTTTGTCCTCTGAAAGTGGGCGCGTGTGTGTATATATAAAAACAGCAGTAATTCATAAACATTCAATGCAATGTTTTTGTTAAACCTCTTGAATTAAAGTTGAAAGTCTATATTTTAATCACATCTCAATTTTCTTAATTTTAAGTCCACTATGGTGGTGTACAGGTGAAAAATAACAAAAAAAAAAATTGTTGTATAATTAGTTGTAGACCTAACTGTAACCTTTTTGTGACTCCAGGCTGCGTGTTAAATATAAATCCATAAAGACACTATTTAGGGCTACAGCAATGTAGCAGCTGCAGACACTGACATTTTTTGTTGTGTCACATCAATTTTTATGCTGGCTAAATGTTCAAAGATAATGTGATGAGGAGCTGAAAGACTTTGAAACAGTTCAGTTATTTTCTTTATAGGATCGACAGTCAGCCAAATTCTTATTTTAAACATCTGTCTTGGCATGACATCCCTACACAGTTCACATGCTCTACAGTCAGTTACTTTTGAGTTTGTTTATGCTGAGGTGCTAGTGGACTCTCAGCTCTGCCAGCTGCAGCTAAAACCATTTGGTCAAGGTTGGCAGAATCTAGTGTGTGTGCTTGTTTACGTGTGCTAAAAAGCAGATGTATGCGATGTAAGCCTTCAGGTTCACGGTTGTGCTCTTAACACTGTTTCTCAATACTCATGTGCTTGTTACACTTTCCAGAGTCTCTCAAATTTATGTTTCCATTGCCTGTTTTTTCTGTTTTTCCACTGTTGCCACCTTGTGTTTTATTTCCTATTGAAATGTGCCCTTTCTTTTTTTAAAAATATCTTCTTCACACTCCTAAAAAGATGTTTGCTTTTATTTTTTCTGTTTCTTTTGTAGGGTTATTATAAACTGGTGCTTGTTGCCACAGTCTTGTTTACCTATTCAAGAAGTTTAGGACTACAGTGCAGATTTGTTTGTATGTGTAAATTACAATTTTGCATTTAAATTTGCTGTCCACTTTTACTGCTACCCAGTTAGCCTAAATGTATCATAAATAGACATGAAATGTTAGTATCTGCAACTTATCAAATCAATTTAGGTAATAGGCTAATTTTAAGTTTTGATAAGAGAGCAGGCTTCAGATCCAGTTTGATCTGGGTGGAGCTGCTGCTACTTACAAGATCTGGTGAAACTGTGCAGGAAAGTGTTGAGCACAACCTCCTAACATGGAAAAGTCAGCTTACCACTTAGGTGATAAGACTTGTTGATCATGGCACTGTGATATGTAAACTGCTGCAAAGTGTAACCTCAGCTTTTTGGCCAGATATTCTAACAAAATGCTGCCCCGCCAGTGACTACTTTGACATGGTGTCAATTAGTTTGTTGCCAACTCTTAGTAAATTTTCAGTAAATGTAATCACTAAGCTAGCATTCATATTGAGGTTTGGGTGAGTCATCAGTTTGGAAAATGTGGGTATCTTCTTCAGAAGCAGTCTGTTTCTCTTGCTGCCAAAAGTGAAATGCTCTTGAAGCAATGCTCTTCTCCATGTGGAAATAACACCTGTGATTGATTGATTGATCAATGGGAATTTGTTCAGATCAGATGAGAGCATATCAACCAATCAGCCTCTTAACGCTAAGATTACAGCCCTACAGTTGTCTATGCATTTGATTTAGCTTTTATTTTAAAATAAAGTAATGTTGCCAAAGATTAGTTTGTAATCCAATGTACCACAAATCATCTCAAGACTCATGCACCCAAACCCTGTAGCGTTGGGCCGTCCACTCCTGTTCACACCCTTATCTTTTAAGTGCTGTTCCTCATTTGTTCTGCACCGGGTTTCATTTATGCTGTGTGTTCACTTCCTTTTCTGGTTCCCCATGAGAACTTAGATACAAGCGACAGCGGAGGTTTGTTTGATTCAGTTTTATATATCATGTTTCTCACGGAAACACTTGTGGGCACAGGTTTTTTTCCCTTCAAAATGTTTCACTCACTTTCTCATCTCCTTCTTTCTGTCTGTCTCTCTCTTGCTCTCTCAGTCTGTCTTCTCATCTGATAGGTCATACAGGAAATGGTTCTGATAGCTTCCTGAGGAAATTACACCCACTTTCTGTCTGTATGCCTCCCTATTTGCCACCTTCCCTAGTTTTTTCCCTTGTCTTTGCTCAGGCACCTCAGGGAGCAGCTGCTAGAAGAATGGAGGAGCAATAGTGCTGGTAGGAATCCCCCAGTCACTGCTAATGAGGCTGTGGCCTGATGAGCAAGCCAGATAAAGAGCAGTACAAACACAGCAGGCTATAACCATTAGCTGATAGGCTATTTTTGGACGCTGCCCTCATAGCATATAGAGGACAGGACACAACCTATTGTGACCAAGTTTAAGAAGGGAACAGTGACCTATGCTTACACAATGGAATCTGTAGCCAGGTGCACCAAATCTTGAATTTTAGTGTTTTCAGTACGTAAGTGTTTTCTTTCATCAGAAAGTTCCTTCACAGGTTTTTCCTCTTATTTTCACTTGGGGGATTTCTCACTCTTGATGAACATCACTTAATCATTTTACATTCACTTTACCTTTGACGCAAAAACTCTTGTGTGACTTTGAAACCTTATCACTGAACTCATGTTTAAATAATCTAATCAGCTGGCAAAGACTCAAGGAATCAATAATATATAATAATATAATTAATATTCACATCTCTGTAACTTTGCTTTCTCTGAGAACTGATCAGTCATCTCAGACTTTTTATCATGCCAGCTTGTTTTCTTCCTGCCCTTGCTTGCATCTCTTTCTCGAGTCTTAGCTCCTCCCTGTAGAGATGTGTGAGACAAATGTGGGTAATTGTGAGCCAGCACTACCAGCTGAGAAGGCTTTGGTTCCATCACATCACTTTTAAGTCTTGTTTCCTCACGCTAAGCTCTCATAGGAGTCTCTTCTGTCCTTGTTTCCGGTACATTTAAGGACATGGAAGATCCCTCCAGTATGACTAAAGGGGAACAATTTCTGGGTCAGGTACGGAGAAAGGACATGAGGAAGAAAAGAGGAAGGTGACATAGAAGCGATGATGATAATGAAAAGAACCCTCAGATGTTTACACCTAGTCCTTTTCAAAGTAGCAGTTTAAAACCAACAAGGTGAAAATCAAAGTTTCTAACAAATATGGTTGGAAACTTTTGATACTTTCTTCACTGTTTAGATGATGGGCTGATGAGTTATGTTGTGATGATGGGTCTGATTAATGTTATACTAATGTTATGGAGAGTCTTTCTGTGCACCAATAAACTGAATACGTTTTATCTGTTGATGATGAACTTTAAGTTCAGGGTTTTAAAAATGTTACCATCTTATCACTTCTCTTAACACACAGTGCTGACTATAGTGCTGCACTGCATCATTTAAACTCATCACATAGACCTCTGACAGTCACTGCCATGTGATTGCAGGAGTTTGATTGACAGGTGCGGCCCCATCCTGTTGCGGTATGGCCACTGAAGATGCCGATTTTGGGGTGAGATGACGTGATGGCTCCTCTTTTCTTGGGCCGAGGGTTTTCACTAAAATGGTGTTTTAATGGTTTCATAATGCATGTGGGGTTTTCAAAACGGCTGATGTGATTATCAGGCTGCAGTGTAACCGTAGTGACCTGGTGGAAATATAAAATGTTGAACCATACAACTGTTCTATTTAAAAGGATAATACTGGTGCTGTTTTTTCTTTTTATTTCCAATTTAAAGTGTTCGAGTTCTGCATGGTTAGAGATGAGGAGGAATGCTTTGTAAAGACCAGCTATCAGAGAACACACACATACACACAAGTATACCGACAGCTCCCTGCAATAACATAGGAATGGCCCCCTCCCATATACTTGCTAGGTCCTAACTAATACACACACAAAGGCACGTACGCTTGATGGCTATCATTAGATTGATGCCACCTGACACTTAGTTAGTACTGGAATGTGATTGGGGGGGCAGCTGCCAACTCAGGAGCACCAGACCCGATCTCTGCACTTCTGGGACTCTCTGTTCAAAAACTCATGGT
>VUQH01002147.1:21774-38141 GCA_015106775.1 Etroplus canarensis
CCCCGGGGCCTTTTTTTTTTTTTTTTTTTTTTTTTTTAAACGCCCTCAGCCATGTCTGTATCAGCCAGGAAAGACGCTTGCATTGTGGAGCTTATGCCAGTTATCATGTAATGAATGTGAGGGGAAGAGGGTCTGGTTACTGTTGAAACCTCAGAATGTCTCCATCTGTTGTCTGAACTTTGCCATATGCTGGAATGCACCACTTGGCTTCTTCTGGACAAAGGAGACTCTCACTCTTGTCCCTTCGCAGTCTGCACTCTTTAAATCCAGGATGGAATTGACCTTGTCTGCTTCCCTCTGAGTAATCATAATTAGCCTCCCCCTGCCTGCTCCAATTTCTCTTCCAAAGTATGAAAATTAATTACGGTTCCTCTAAAATCAACTAAGACATAACAGTAACAAAGGATCAGCTTAAACATCTCCTGTACTAAGGAAAATAAAATGCTAAGAAAATTGTGACTGCTGACAGCTTTTTTTAAAGGGTTTTAAAAGCTTGATCAGCTTTTGCATCCTAACTGAATTTATTTTTTATATATGTAATTGAGAAGACAACAGAAATCTTTAACTGTCAGTGTATTAATGCCTAAAACAGCTTTATTTTTGAATACATCCCATAATATTATAAAGGACATTTTTAAAGTTTTAGTACTTCAGTTTTCATTTATAAACAGTTTTATACACCAAATAATTTGTTTTTAATGATGAATATAAATGAAAATTGTAAGTCGTAGTGCACTGATTGTAGTTCAAAATGGATTTAGCCAAAATGATATCACTTATTAAATTAATAGAGAGATGAATTCCTTTTATTTAGTCAGTGGAAAACTATTGGAAAAAAAATGCTTTTGTATTTGCAGGGCACCATTCTGAATATTATGATCATACAATATAAAATATACACTATATGTACAAAAGTATTGGACCACCTCTTAATTATTGAATTCAGGTGTTCAAATCAAGCACCTAGCCATGCAGTCTGCCTTTGCAAACATTTGTGAAAGAATGGGTCTTCTAAAGAGCTCACTGATTTCAGGTGTGGTAATGTAATAGGATCCCACCATTGAAAAAAAGTTAGTTTATGAAATTTCCCCTCCTAGATATTTCACAATTGACTGCAAGTGGTACTCTTGCAAAGTTGAAGCATTTCAGAACTACAGCAACTCAGACATGAAGTAACAGACCATGTAAAGCTGCAGAATGGCAACAAACTAAGTGACACGATGCCAAATTTTGGTGCTTCATTTTACATTTTGGACACATATATGCTTCCAACTTTGTGGGAACAGTTTGGGGAAGGCTCTTTTCTGTTCCAGCATTACTGTGCTCCAGTGCACAAAGCAAGGTCCACAAAGGTATGGTTGAATGAATTTTGTGTGGAAGAACTTCACTGACCCACACAGATCCATGACCTCAACCCCATCCAACATCTTTGGAATGAACTAAGATGGAGCTTGTGCACGAGGCCCTCTTGCCCAGTGTCAGTGTGCGATCCCACAAATCCTCTTCTGGATGAATGGGCAAAAATTCCCACAGACACACTTCAAAATCATGTAGAAAGTCTTTCCAGAAGAGTGAAAGCTCTTATAGTTGCAAAGTTACTCCATATTACTCCATATTAATGGCTATGGATTTAGAATATGTCATGAAAGCTCCTATAGGTATAATGTGTAGATGGTCAAATACTTTTGTCCAGCTGTATGTGAGAACATATGTTTATACACACACTTGTATTTTGTCATTTTGACTGTCACCATCTTGATTTGTTTATGCTGAGGCGCATAAGCAAGCAAGAAATGGATTTGACATCAGGCCATCAGGGCCTGTACTACAAAACAAGTTCAATATATTTATCTGGCTTCACTTACCCTGAGGTCGACAGTCACACTAAACAGTCACACGAAGGTGGTTAGCAACTTGATAAATTATTTCAGGGTTTCCAATCTACATATGAGGGTGTTAGATTGAAATGGGTGGTGTTGATGGCAGTTATCGTAAATGTGGACAGGTGTGCTCGCAGCAGAGAAACTGATTTTACAAAGGAAGATAAAACTATGATATTGGAATCATGTCAACCATGATATTGGATGTGTCCATAATAGGTTTTACAGTAAATGTTAGTTCTGATTGAAATAAATTAAAGTAATCCCTCTTAATGAACATATGCAAACAAATATAACAATAAGTGAATACAACTGACAGACATTGTATAGGATTTTCTTTCTTAGTTAGGTGCATAGGACCGAAAATCATCTCCTAACTTTCATCTGGTAGATATTATGATTTCCACCACTGCTGTGTCCACACACACAAAGTAACTTATTACAGATTTTGAGAAGTTTCACCAAATGTTTATACCCTTACCTGTTTAATTGCATCTCTCTAGCCAAAATATTAATTGTACTTTTATATGAATGAGACAAATATCACTTTAGTGTCTAATTTTGTATACCTACCAAATAGTGAACATGAGTCCACATAAAGCTATAGCAATATAATAAATCTTGATCTGATACAGCAGTAAATCTGGATTCCTCCTGGCTCTTATACAATTTCCCCCCCTGGGATAAATAAAGTTTTCTGATTCTGGTTCTCTTAATACACTGAGAGTACTGTACAGTAATCATGAGAAAAAATTAGAATTCATGGGAATATCAGTTTGTTTCTCAAATTCATGTTGATCTGACCTGGACTTTGACCTGGTTTACGGCTGTGGACTTCATCTCTTGAACCATTGATTACCAATATTTAATCATATTTAAATCTTTTGCATATACACTATACTGTACATCAGTTCGGGTCCTATCTGGATCCAGAGCGTGTTCAGATTATTACTTTACAGAATCGGAATGTTGTTTTACAGGACTTTTCACCCATACCGGCCAAATTTTGTAATTCATACAAAAATTGACCAAACGGCTGGCCAAACCAATCCGATTGAATATGGATTGCACTTTGCAGAATAGGGAAGTCCTTTTAGAGGGCTTTCCACTGGTGCCATTCAAATTTTGAATTGTAGGTTGGGGGGGAAGTAGAGAACAGGCAGGCCTGCATAATGGGTTCCCACTGGCATTATCTCACAAAGGCGGTGGCCCGGGTATTCGAGATTTTAATTGAATATTGTGGGCTAAAGGCGTCACATCTAGTTACTGTGTAGGAAGTGTTCACAGCATTTTATCTTTACAACAGGACATGGGTAGCTCTGTTTTTGCAGGATTATTTTGTTTGTGTTTTCATCGTGTCATAACTTTTTCAGTGTCTTGATAAGATAGTTGGTGGTCTCATTTTGGTGAGCTGTTGGTGTATGGGTGGATGAAAGAGGTGGTGTTTCCCTGCATCTTATGTTTGTGTTATGTCCATGCAGATGGCCCTGACAGGCCTATGTCTCTCTGTTTAGCTAACCCCTCCTACACATGTTGCTCCAATACTGGCCTTTCTCAACCCACAGCCCACTGGAAATGGTTATGAATGAACACATTCTCTCGCTTTCTGCTAGTCTCCCAGTTTCACTCTCTCCCTATCTGCCATCCTACCCGTTGTTTCACTCTGTGTCTTTACCAGACCTCACCTTGACCTTAAAGTATTGGTCCTCCCCCTCTCCTTCCATTGTACACATACACAATTCAGCTCTACATCAAATAATGGTTGTCTACATAGTCATGTTTCCTTGTAAACTCTAACCACGAAGTGAGTTACCAGATTGTACTTAATAGACAGCATGCAAAACCACACACTGTCTTGTATAATTAGGCATGTGAGCAAGTTTACTGCAGACAGTAACTTGTAAATACTTCTAGAATCTTTGTACTTTTTGAAAAAAATAACAGCGACTTTATCAAATACCTTGCAAGTTAGTTATATAATTACACTGATGCTATAATATTGTAAATTTAATATTGCTTTGACACTGTCCTGCTATCCACTCTGGCCTCATATAATTACAAATATTAAAGGTGCAACTACCACAGTATAAATAACAAAGTAAAACTGGACAGCTGGCAACTTTTTATAGTTTCAGTGTCTGTACTGTAGATTATAATAATAAACTTACAGTAAAGAGCACTATTCTAATCAAAACTTAATGACTATCATTGTGGGCCTTTATTGACTTGGGATAGCAAAAGCAACAGACTACTGAACAGTGATTTTAAGTTATATGAAGCTTTTTATCAGCATTTGTCAAACCCTATATTGAATAATGACTTCCAGGAACTATATTGTACA
The DNA here is from genome assembly GCA_015106775.1 of Etroplus canarensis. Taxonomy (NCBI): domain Eukaryota; kingdom Metazoa; phylum Chordata; class Actinopteri; order Cichliformes; family Cichlidae; genus Etroplus; species Etroplus canarensis. Next base: position 25,996 of record VUQH01002147.1, read on the forward strand.
CAATGAAACTTAGCGATTCAAAGTTATAGAGCATAAATAATCTGAGTCCTTTGACTAGTGAGGTACCTGATGAAATCTTTAAAAATACTCCATACTGACATTTTGTCATGCCTTTTTCTTCAGTAACATGCCCATTTTCCCCTCTCTTTAAGATGACTCAGTTTTTAAACTTTTTTGCTCTGTACCCTGCCTTGTGTTCTCACCTAGCACTGTACACTGTAGCTTTTTGATGCGTGTTTGTGTGACTGTGTTTGTGTTTTTGGGTGTTTCCTGGTGGCGGCTCAGGGTCTGCAACCTTCAGAAGACTGAATACAAGGGCTATGTGTTGTTTGTGTGTTTTGGGGAAGAGGAAATGGTTTTGGCTGTAAAAGGGTGGGGATAAATTGGTTGCCTGTACTGTTGTGCTTTTTTTTTCCCCATTCATCATTTTCAAAGGCGAGGGTTGACATAAACCTTTAATCTTAAATTGGTTTTGTTATATTTTTAGACGTTGTTCTTATGTCATTGCATCTAGAGAAGTGCTTTCTACTGAGTATTTTTACTGAACCCAGCACAAGTATGAAAGAACAATACCAGAGTCAAAACCTGCTCAAACTTCAGAGAAAGCTTGTATTGAAATGGATATTTTGCAATGCACAGAAATACACAGAATTCTCCCCCAAGTTCAGCATCTAACCTGAATGTTTTAAAGTGGCATTTATTATTCTAGAAGGCATCCCATCTGAATGAATCACTTAAAGCTATTTAGTTGTAGCCCTATTTAAAAAGTTGGAACACTGGGTAAAATGGAAATAAAAATATTTTATTTATTTGCATATCATTTACCATAAATTAAAGGAGAACAGTACAGTGTTGAAAATAAACATTTTTTTGGAAAATAAATGCTCATTTTGAAATTAATGGCAATAACAAAGGAAGGGGAGGAGGAATTTTGGAAAAGTTTGTACTAGTTTGAACAAAAACACTTGGTTTAGCATCTTATAACTAAAGGAACAGTTAGCATCAGGCACTGACAATAAGTGTGTGGGAACAACAGTTTAAGAGTAACAGTTCCTACAGAAGAATTGAGAAGAATTTCATCATCTGTGGTACATAATATCATTAACAGGTTAGGACCAGGGTTTACCCCACCTGTCAACCTATGGCACCTGGGATAGGCTACAGCCCCCCCTACAGCTGCTCTGAATTAAACAATCAGTGATGGATGGAAATTAGGGCAATCCAAGGAAACCTCTCAACAGCCATGGAAATCACTGCACAGGGTCAGGGATTCTTCCCAAAGCTATCATCAGTGAACATGGTTTATGGTGTGCCCACAAATCCTTATTAAAATAATTTAAGATGTACTTAAGTGAAGTGGTAAACTTGAAGTGGAGTCCCCTGGGCTTAAATGTAGATGGCCCTTCCACTTTGTTTTCTGTACATAGTTCAAAAGCATGCATCCATGGTGTGACTCCACAAGGGTAACTTACTTATCTATGAACGGCCAATCAATGTTAGATGATATACAGATGCCTTTAGTCACAAAAAGGTTACAGTCATGTCCATAATTATTTACAAAATAATGTTGTTGTGTTTGTTTTGTTTTTTGTTTGGGGGGGGCAAGGGGGTTATCTCTGCACACCACCACAGTGGATTTTAAATTCAAACAATCAGTGTGCTTAAAGTGCAGACACTCAGCTTTAATTCAAGGGGTTTCACAGAAGTATGCTATTAATTTTTTCAGAATTACAGCCATTTTATTTACATACCCCCCCTTCATCACAAGCTCAGAAGTAAATGGAGAAACTAATATAATTTTAAATATGAGGGTTGTTTTTAATACTTGGATGAAAAAGATTTTCTGTTAGTGACTGAAGGCTAGAACCCATGGACATTACCGAATGCTGCATTTCCTCAACTGAGTTGTTCTATCGGGCCGTTGCTGCCTGTTTGTGTGCCTCTCTGTCTCTAGTTTTTTTTTTTTTATGTTTTTTTGGGCTGAGATCTGGTGACTGACTTGGTCATTTTTTTGCCTTGAGAAACTCTTGGATTTCTTTTGCAGTATGCTTTGGATCATTATCTATTTGCATTATGAAGCACTGTCCAGTCAGTTTTGCAGCTAAATCTGTGCAGAGAGTACAGCCCTGTACAATTCAGACTCCATCCTGCCACTTTTATCAGCAGTCGTATCATCATTTAACACTAGTGACGCCATACATGCCCATGCCGTAACAGTGCCTTCACCATGTTAAACAGAAGATGTGGTATGCTTTGGATTATAAGCTGTTCTACAGTATAAGCTGTTCTCCATATTTTGCTTTTCCTGTCACTTTGGTACAAGTTAATCTTGGTTCATCTAGCCCAATATTTTTCCCCAGTGCTGGGCAGGCTCTTTTTAGGAGTTTTCTGGGAAATTTTAATTTGACCTGTTATTGAGATTAATAAGTGGTTTACAGTGCACCTTGTTGTAAACCTCTGTATTCACATTTATGAAGGCATCTCTTGATTGTAGATTTGAACAATGATACCTCCTTCAGAGTGTTATTGACTTGGCTAGATGTTATGAAGGGTTTTTCATAACTAAGGAAGAATTCATCCACTTCATTTGTCTTCTGTAGTCTTTCAGACCTTTTGGTGTTGCTGAGCTGGCCAGTGCATTCCCTCTTTTTGAGAACGTTCCAGAGTTTTGTTCTGGCTACTCCGAAAGTTTTTGCTATCTCTCTGAGTTTATTTTGGTATTTCAGCCTAGTGATGGCCTCCTTCACTGACATCTCTTTGGACCTCACATTGAGAGTTCCAGTGAACAGCTACTAAATACAAGTTTACACTTGGAATCAGCTGCTTTTATCTGCTTAATTTGTCATGAAGTGAGGGAATAGGCTTCATCTAGCTATGAAACTGCTTGTCAGTAAATTGTCCCTTTACTTTTAAACTGCTGAAAATGGGGAAACTATATATGAAATTGACTGTAATTTTTTAACAGTTAATAATGCAGTGCTTTTGTCAAACTCCTTGAATTAAAGCTAGCACTCTGCACTTCAGTCACACATTGATTGTTTGATGTAAAAGCCACTGTGGTGGGCTACAGAATCATAATTACAAAACTGGTCATTCTTAAGCACCTAACTGTATAGTTTTTGGAGCAACAGATGCTAGCATCCAGACAGTGTATTTTCAGGAAATGTTTTGCCTATTTCGGGAAAACAGTGCCAAAAACAGTATTCAGCTCATATTACAACAGCATCGGCCCATGGCAAAAAAAAGGTTGATTTACTAAACATGCCTGTCTTTTCATACCAAGTTTAAAAAGGGCCATTTTCTCTCCATTCCCAAAAGCTTACAGAGTGTAATTAAAGAAATAATGCAACATAGTGGTAAGAACATCCCTTTTCTACCATTTTAAAAATGTGTTACTAGTGTCAAATTCAAAATGAGCAGATATTTACTTATAACGTCAGTAAATTTTTTTGTTTTCAGTTAAACATTTAAAATATTTTTTTTAAATCTTCATTCAATCTTCATTAAATAGCATTGCACTTTTTTGGAAATGGGGTTGTAAAAAGCTTAAACCTTGGCAGTTTTCGATATGAACTTTCTCTGAAGTTTGAGCAGTTTTAATTTTGTTTTTGATCCCAAACTTATGATGTTAGGATGACATTTCTGTCATCCAAAAATCATAAGTTCTTCTTATAAGCCCCACCCCCCACTCCCACTCCCACCCCCAACCCCTAGCTGGTTTCTTTGGATGCTGGAACATTTTCCTTTCTTTCTGCTTGAAGTTATAGTACGCTGAGAAAGTTCACTGTGTACTGTATAAACTGTAAACTGGATCAGTGTCTGAACGTCAAAGAGCGCCTACCACTTCAAACTATAGCAAATAACTGTTGCTAACTGTCTTGTTTTCTTTCCTTCTCTGTCTCTCTCCCTTGCAGGGTGTGTTTGGAGCTGAGTGCTCTAGCCCAGCCATGAGTATCATCGGGGCTGAGGATGAGGATTTTGAAAATGATCTGAATGATGTGAGTGGAAAAAGTAGTGGCACATGATAGCTGAATGTAACTTCATCAGCGGCTCTCAGTTAAATAATTCTCTCTCCTTTTCCACTTGTTGGAAATATTTTTCTTTGTCTCAGGTGCCAGATGACCAGTGCAAAACCTTCAACAACATAGAGCAGCTGAAGGATCGGCCAACCCACTTGCTGGTTTTCATGCAACATGTCATTCTACAGTTTGACCCTGCTCCCTTGGTGAGAACTACAACCCCAATATGCAACATTTCTGTCTTCAAGAGATGTTTTCATCCACATTATTCAGTCCTTTGTCTCCTACAATCTGACAAAAGAACATGATTCTATTTTAATCAGTACAGCTGTTTTTAGATGCCTGACAATGGCTTGCATGTTATTTGCACTTAACACGTGAACTTTCATTTCAATTTTGAATACTTCAGGGTTGCTCCTATTGCACAGTGTGTGTAGGTGCAAAGATGTTGTTTGTATTTATAGTGCTGAATAGTTATTGATGAAAAACCAATTGTTTCAGCTTGTAGTTTTCATTTAGATTAAATGATGACAATTTTGATAGCTGCTACAATTAAATATTTATACAGAAACATTTTAGGTGTAATATGTGCTTTGTATTATTATATTTTTGCAAATTATGTTAATTGCTTTTATATACTACATATTTTATCAATTTGCCCAAAAAAGGCAAAAATCATGAGCTGCAGCCACAATATGCATGAGTTTGTATTGAAAGATGCTTGGTTAATTTAATAGTCAGTGTTATTTTATATAGACAACTTGCTCACTTTGGTGAAATTAGAGCCAGATTGTAATATTTTTAACGAACCACAGATCTACAAAGACTCCTTTTTTTAACTCATTTGATGAAGTGATGAACTAATGCCATGGTGAGGCATCCATCTTCTGCCTGTCCACAAATCATAAAAAATGCTACTCCTCTGGAAGTATTGGTTATATTTAAGTGAAACTTGCACACACTGATAAGCTAATAGGTCTTTACCCAACTGTTCCCCAGGGTCTTGGTCATGTTTGTCATTTTACGGGCACTTTCTATTTTCACAAGAATTGAGTTGTAATGCTCATGAAATGTGGGTTTACATGTGCTCCTTTGATGTCTGTCATTAGATTTTGTAATGCCATAATAATGTCTTAAGCTATGTTGAAGCCAGTCAAGAACTAGGGCTGGTGTCCTAGATATGACTTGCACATATATGACTGTGTGTGAGCCTTCTTGAGTTCGTAGTGGATTTTTATATATTTAACGTTATAATAACCTGTGAATTATTATGATGGATCATGAGCCAGATGAGCTGTTACGTCATTGACATTCTGGTTTTAAAGGGGGGGGTTTTGTATATCAGCTCAGCTCAACTCGACTCAGATCGCTTTATTTCTAAACCAAGGGGAAATTTTTATAAAAAGGGCATAAAAGTAGCTTAAAAACATCAACAAGACAAATATGCCTTTCAGTTGCTCCCTTGAATTCAACAGCACAAAACACATAATGTCATAGACATTGCTCACGGAATAAAATTATATAGTCAGCCAACAACTGAGTATATTTGTAATTGTTGAAGACTGTTCATCTACCTTTCCCATGAGACTTATACTTTAGCCTTTATTTAAGCAGGTTGTGAAACTCCTGAAATTAAGAACCACTTTTGAGATGGTATCCTGGGCCAACAGAGCCAGTATTGATCCCACCTAGGGAGAATATGCAAACTCTCCCCAGGAGTTTGAAATCAGGACCTTCCTGGGGTTAGGCAAAAGTGCAAACCACTGAGCCGCCATGCATAGTTTAAAGAAACAGTTATACTCACAGTTATGACCATTCATTCATTCATATGCATGGTTTATCATACATCATTTTGTTTACAAACTCAAATGTTGGGAAAATGGCACCACATAGTTTATCAGATCAAACAACATGACCTAAAGACGGTTGATAAAGGAAAAGGTTTTTGCTTTAGGATGTTGAAATAATTTAAGTTTCCTGAAAGTAACTACTTGTTCACAAATATGTTACCAAGTTAATAGTAATGATCAGTCACTCTAAACATAGAGTCAGCATTTCACCTGTTAGATGTGAACTAATCATCAAATCAACACCATAGTGAACATCAAAGACTTGTTTTGCTATCTAGGTTGTGTGAAACCCATGAAACACCCTCTGTACCTCAGTGTAGATAAAAATTCAAAACTGTGCCTCAACCTTTGTCCCCATGATCCCAGACTGATGTGAAGAGTTCAGACTTGGTTTCAAGGTCAAGGTGTAGATTGGGGATAGGGTTAGGCATTCAGTTGTGATTGTTAAGATTAGGGTAAGATAATAAGCTAGGGTGAGTAACCCCCTCTGGGAACAGTAAAAAAGCTGTGGTTGAGTGTGTTTGTCAGCGCTGATAAAAAGCATGCCTTTCCTTTTCCCTTTATTCTGCATGCAGAGATCGTGACCCACCCAGGTACTGTTACACCTTTCATAGCCATGATGCCCTCCCTCTTTTACCTCCCTGCTTTACCCTCACACTTGTCACAGCATCAGTGGTGTAGCATGTTTATGAAACATTTGTAGTTCTGCAGCATTTAAAAAATAAATGTATCTGTGATTTGCATCAGTGGCTGCCTGCTCAGTCGGTTTTTGGTTTGGAGTTTGTCCACTCAACATTTATAATGTTTTAATGAAAAAACATTTAAAATGAGGTGTGTGTGCATGATTATCTCTGTAAGGCCAGTGATTATTTTATGAGATATTCTCATGAGGATTCAGGTGTTAAATTTGTTGTAGTGATTTTATGTTTGACATTTAAATACACTGAGTGGATGTGAAATTAAGCTGTATGTCTGGCATGCCTTTACATCATATAAGTGTTTGTGATCTTTAGTAGTGATATCAAATAAACAGTCAGTTGTGGTTAAGTAATGACAAAAGCATTCATTTTAAAAGCTACTGTAGCTCAACACTAAATCATGTCTTTCTCTTCTCTCTCAGCTGTGTTACCTCCATGCTGAGGTCTTCAAAAACCTCAGTGCCAAAGAGACCAAAAAGCAGTTTGTGGAATTCTACAACACCTTCATGGACAAGGGTGCAGTAAGTAGCACACCAAACAAATTTTCTGTGTAAGTGTTTTGAAATAAAAATGTCCCCTGCTGATCACAAACTGGCCCAAATGCAGTAAGAAAAAGAGATACAGATATAAAGAATGAAATATTCCATTTATTCAATCCAGTTCTCTTTATAATCTTTATTTAGCCTGAGATTATGATTTCTATACACATCATTATAATTTTACTGCAAGAGAACTAGCATTATGTGGAAACCACTTTGCTTTAATGAAACACAGTTAGTCTGTTGAATTTTCCACAGAGGATTTCTTTTTCTCAGGTGCTTTGATCTCAGTTTTTGGCTCTGTGAAGAGCCCCACTGTACTATCTGAAGTCATTAGCTTATTATGATACCAAAGCAGATGACCCAGAAGCTAAATGATTTGAAGGATCAAATAATCAAATGTGTGTTTGCATGTTTTTCTGGTTTGAGATATCCCTATGATAGCAGACTGATCATTTAGGGTTGTCTCTGTTTCTTTGTGTTTTTTATCATTGCTATTTCTATGACTCTTTGCTTTAAACTTAATTTTTAAGTTACATAAAGTGGCCTTTGAAATATCAATAGTATATTATTCTGTAGTTTTTTATTAACAGTAGTTTAATGAACTGCTGTTTTCTGTAACTTGGGGTTAAATGTGTGGCTGTCTTTCAGCTCTGTTTGCTCTATCTGTGCAGTATATGTCCTGCACACCTGGCCTTCTATTATAGTTGTTCCTCAGCACTCATGCTTAGTCCATGTCTATCAACTGATTCAAACTCCCTGTCTGTCTGTACAGCCCCACAGCTTCCTGTCGGGATCGTGGGAAAGCCCTTTAGGAGGAATCATCTTCTCTCAGCCCCTCTTTTTTTCACCCCAGCCCTGTTAACCTATTGACGTAAAGTTGGCCCATGTGGTTATTTTCATGTCACCGACAGAGCTATGCATCTCGCCCTTTGGAATATGTTGGTTTTTTTTTTTCCCGCTTATATTTGCATCGTTTGTGTTAAAATGCCACCTTGTGGTGACATGTTGCTACTGCACCACACTTTTATTTTGTCCCGCCCAAAGTGCCAGTTCCTATTGCAAATCCAAAAAAGGATTTTGTCTATGCTGTAGATCTTAAGCTTTTATTTCTCTCTCCTTACCTTTCTGTAATTTGCTTTACATTCCAGATTCTGAGAGTGGCATTACCAAGTGCTGTAAGCCTTGAGTTGGGTAAGTTCTTTTCCAGTGGTGTTTATATTGAAGATCAATATGTATTCTTTGCCATATATACAAGTCTGGAACATTCATGGTTTGTTCCTTTCTATTTTTTGACATCTCACGAGTTCTGTTCTCTTTTCTATCTACTCGCCAAGACCGGAACCGTCCAGATCTGCTCTCAGATGACACTCAAAAGCGTTTCACTCAGGAGATTCAGCTCCAGCAGGTTCCTGAAGTGGCCAAACAGCTGGAGGATTTCAGGTGAGAGTCTGAGTTCTACTCAGTCTTTTGCAAATTTAACTGAATGGCAAATGCTTAATATATAAATATACAACAAGCATCTCAGAGCATGATCACAGCAGTGAATTTTGGGAATAATGGCTGTCGTGGTCATTTTAAATAATTTAATGCAATTTACACTGTTCATTAATTTATTGGTGGTATTGTTTGAGGTTTCTTTGAACTAATAACATGACCATTCTTATAATTGCTTTAAATGTTTAGTAAATGTTCTGTCAAACAAGCCAAAAGGTCACATTCAGAGTTCGCTAATGTGCCAAAATTACACTCTCCATTTTTTTTTGTATAATTCAAAGTAAACCATAGTAAAACCGGGCAGTAAAACCCATCTAGGCACTTTGCCACTTTAAATGACCATCTGAGTTATTTTTTTATGGATTAACCTACTAACTACTATTTGGTATACTTCAGTCACTATAAACCGTTTTGCAAAGCAGTTCATTAGATTCTGAATTAGTTTCAACATTTAGATTTGACGTGTATTTCCCAATGAGTAAATTATACAAAAAGAAGCTTTTTGAAGGTTACTATTGGACATTAAACTATTATCTGTGAACTTTAGATTCTAAAGCATACAGTTAGGTCAATACATTTTGGTACAAGGATACGGGGGGGTTTGGTCAATTTGTCTCTGAACATTGTTTGATTTTGAATCAAACAATCAAAATGTGCTTTAAGTGCAGACTACTAGCTTTAATTCAAGGGGTTTGACAGAAGAATTGCATTAACTTTTAAGGATCATTTCAAGAATCCTTTTTATACATAGTCCCGATTTTCACTGGCTCAAAAATAATGGGGCAGTTTACTGACAATCAGTTTCATGGCCAATTGAAGCCTGTTTTGCTTTATTTTATGACAAACTGAGTAAAGATATGGAGTTGATTCCAAGTGTTTAACTATGAAGTCAAAAGAGTTGTTAATGCAGGAGGAGTAGGCCATCATTAGGCTGAAATACCAAAATAAATCTATTAGAGACCTAACAAAAACTTTAGGAATGGCCAAATCAGCAATCTAGTACATTCTTAAAAAGACGGAATGCACTGGCCAGCTCAGCAACACAAAAAGGCCCGGAAGACCACAGAAGACAAATAAAGTGAATGATCACTGAATGATTAAGATGAATCCTTTCTCAAATAACCAAGTCAAGAATGATCTCCATGTGGCAAGCATATCATTGCCAAAGTTGACAATCAAGAGGACCTTCATGAATGTAAATTCGGAGGATTCACAAAATGGCACACACCAGTGGTTACAATCAAGCACAAGAAGGCCAGACTAGACTTTACTGGAAAACCTCATAAAAAAAAAAAAAAAGATCCTTCCCACTTCTGGATAATTCTTTGAACAGATGAAACCATGATGAAATTGTACCAGAATGATGGAAAGAGAAAAGTTTGGAGAAAAAGGGAACGGTTCATTATCAGAAGCATAACACATCATCTCACAAACATGGTGAAGGCAATGTTATGTTGTGGGCATATATGGCTGTCATTGGAAATGGGTCACTAGTGTTTATTGATGACGTGACCACAGATAAAAGTGGCAGGATGGATTCTGAATTGTACAGGACTGTACTCTCTGCTCAGGTTCATCAAAATGCTGCAAAACTGACTGGACAGTGCTTCATAATGCAAATGGATAATAGTCCAAAATGTACTGCAAAAGCACCCCAAGAGTTTCTCAAGGCAAAGAAATGGAATATTCTCCAATGAGCAAGTCAGTCACCCAATCTCAACCCAAGAGAGCAGGTTTTCAGTTACTGAGAGCAAAACGGAAGGCAGAGAGACCTGCAAACAAGCAGCAACTGATGGCTGCTTTTTTTAGATGTTCCTATATAGCTATGTATTGTCACATTATCATTTTAGTGTTAAAAGGTCAGGGCGTTCTTGCTAAAGTTGAATGCCCCCTCTTGCTTTGTCTTGCCCAGGCAAAAGAGGATGATGGGTATGACCCCCAATGAGGCTGAGCTAGTGGACGTGGAGAACCACTATCCCACTGACCGTGTCCCGATGGAAATGAAGGAGAAGTCTGTAGCTGAGAACCTGCTGGAGAAGATGGCAGAGACACAGTGAGTGTTTCTTTCCACTTATAAGCAAGTATTTTGGGCATCCAGAACGTGAAAGCCCAACTCATTTTCTGTGTAGACATGCAGTTGGATGTGCCTAAAACTCTAAATAGAGCAAGTAATGCATAACTAATTTATATATTCCAATAATTCTTTGGTAGATGATCTTGAAAGAGATTTCCCCTCTGTTACTTGCTGTTGTACTAGTCAAGATGACTGATCTCTTGGATAAGTTAAAAAGGCAGATTTTTGTGGATCAGTTTTCCCTTACCTTGTTTCTAAACTTTTGGGAAATGGAAAAAATCAAGCTAAAAAGAGCCCTGTGATTGAAACAGAACAAGAAGTAAACGAGGAAGCAGAGAGGAAAAATGGAATCAGTAGTGCCACGCTGGCAGGAAGGCTCTCCCCTGGCATTTTGCCAACTGAGGGAGGGCTGGTGGTACTAGTAGGTGGTGGAGGGGGTGCGATAGTGGAGGAGACAAAAGGAGAGACAGGGCCAGAGGGTTATCGATGCTGGATAGCTCCTGCCCTGAACACTGTTAAAGAAAGAAAGTAAGAGATCTAGGGGAAAGTTAATCTATCCTTGACCCAGTGGCAAACTACAGTGTGTTATCCTCTACAAGAAGTGAGTCGGACAGAACGGGAGAAGAGGCCAGAGAAAGGGGCAGAAGACTGTCTAACATCATCTTGTCAAAGAGCAAAAAAATGAACAGTAGAAATGAAAAGAGGTCCACTGTGAACAAGCAGCACTTGCCCTGTGAATATAACCACAAAGTGAGTGAAGAAGACACAAAACGCCTGCAAAGCAGTCTATATCAAAGATATGATAATTCAGTCCTCCTCACTCAATTACTATCACACAGTTGGATCTCTATCTCCAGTGCACAAATGATTCATTCAGCCTCACTCCATTCAGTCCTCCTCACAATCATCTCTCTGTTCCTCTCCAACACTCCTGCACCCGGTCACCCCTCCACAGTCACACACATACACCTCCCTCCGCACTTGACCACAACAGTGTGACCTCACCCCATCTGTTTCTCATTGGTCTCTCTGGTGAAGTGAACAAGACGTGCAGCCCATTTGATTGGATTATGCAGGGAAATCCCAGGGAAACCCCTCCCATCCTTTATGTTTATCTCAAAGCATGAGTATCCAATTTCCAAAATGTTGCCTACATGTTGCATCAGACAAAAACATAGTTAAATAGACATTTCCGCTGTGCTGGAGCATTTCTGACTTCCCGCTGCAGACAGCCATCTGAAGAAACAAACCAGGACAGAGTTTTTGACACACTGAAGACAATAGATTGACTTATGTGCAGATCATCAAGCGTGCAGGTTGAGTTTTAAATTATTAGAGCAGGCAGAAGAGCAGTTTTTGATGCGTCTTTCACGCTTTTGATCTTTTTTTTTTTTTTTTTTTTTTTTTTTTTTTTTTTTTTTTTTTTTTTTTTGTTTTTATTTTTTTTGTTTTTTTAATATTTTTTAAAA
>VUQH01002149.1:0-15966 GCA_015106775.1 Etroplus canarensis
ACCCCCAACAAACCCCCCCCCCCCCCCCCCCCCCAAAAGTCATAGCATCCACTTTTCTGGGAAGGCTTTCTACATGATTTTGGAGTGCGGCTGCAGGAATTCTTGCCCATCCAGAAGAGCATTTATGAGTTCAGACACTGATGTTGGACGAGAGGGCCTGACTCACAATCTCTCTTCTAGTTCACCCAACACCCGAAGGTGTTGAGTGGAGTTGAAGTCAGGGCTCTGTGCAGGTCAGTCAAGTTCTTCCACACCAAACTCATCTAACCTTTATTGACTTTGCTTTGTGCACTGAAGCACAGTCATGCTGGAACAGAAAAAGGCTTTCCCCAAATGGTTCCCACAAAGTTGGAAGCATAGAATTGTCCAAATTGTCTCAGTAAGCTGAAGCATTAAGTTTTCCATTCACTGGATTTAAGGGGCCCAGGCCAGCCTAAAAAAAAAAACAACCCCACAGCATTATTCCTCCTCCACCAAACTTTATAGTTGGCAGTCAGGCAGGTAACATTCTCCTGGCATTCACCAAACCCAGACTCATCCCTCGGACTGCCAGAAAAGAGTGACTATTCACTCCACAGAACATGTTTCCACTTCTCCAGAGTCTGGTTGAAGAATGCTTTGCATCACTCCATCTGACACTTGGCATTGTGGTTAGTGATGTAAGGCTTGCATCACGCTGCTCATACCATGAAGCCAACAGCACACAGTTTTTGCTGAAATTCGGTGAGTTCTTTAGAGCAACCCATTCTTTCCCAAATGTTTGTAAAGACGGACTTCATCGGTAGGTGTTTGATTTTATGGGACTGAATGAAACCACTGAATTCAGTCAGTAAGAGGTTTGTCCCACTACTTTTGTCTGTCGTGTATCTTGAACACTATATAGGCAAGTGCAGAGAGAAACATCGAACCCAGATAGAAAGGCCCCAGTTAACGGGAATCTTCTTGCTGTGAGGCCACAGTGTTAACCTCTGCTCCACTGTACTGCCCCCATGGATTTGTTAATTTCCAGAAACACCCTGCTAAGCCAGTATCTTCCTCTGGTTGAATTATATGGGGCTCCCAGACTTCTTTATTTTCATGGCTTGCTGTAGTAATACCATCTTAGTTTCTGTACTTAAGCAGTTAACTGTTTTTTAGAAATTTTTTAAATCCCACCCTGGAGACTTGTACACATAACGCGTCATGAAAAGATTACACCACCTACCTCTGCTGCTGGCCTAACAGCAGAACAACAATCCCTCCACTCTGTGTTTTTATGTTTAACACAGAGCAGCGAGGCAGAATAACAGCCTTGGACAGGCTGTATAAAATGTGTTGAAACATTAATTTTAAAAAAAAGTAAAGCAAACATTCAGTGTGTCCATACTGTCACAGCAATATTCCCCTGGAAGAAAACAGACAATAACATTGAATTAGCACAGTCTCATATTGCACCTGTTGTTTTGTCCATCGCCTGTGTGTACTGAGGGTAGACATGTGATGTCAGATAAAGAGTTTACCCTTCACAGATGTAATCATTACTGCAAAATGATATTAAGAATGCCTCAAGTCAAAATAAGATTTAAGCTGAGTTGCCACACTGTTATCTCTTGACTCTTATCCAGTAAAGCTCCTCTCAACGTAAAGAATCAAGAAATTAACCACTTATCTGTCTCTTCTCTTTTAACTCAAATAAATCTTTTAGTTAATTGTTTATATACGTTCTAAAGTAGGTGTGTGATGCTGTCCTCATGTTTTTATTTCATCTTGCAGCTGAAGCTCTGTCACCCAGTGCAGCCCCTCAGAACATAAGAAGATCCTCTGAAGGTAAGGTGGACTGATTCATTCAGGAGGTTTTGCTGCACAGTGTATTTGACCCGCTCTCTTGTTGTGTAATACAATGCAGTCTCATTGTAGAGGAATGAAATGAAACTGCTATAAACTCTGACCCAGCTTTTTCACCTGTGGAAATATTTATATTTTCTTGTGTAGTCTCATGTTTTTGCCTTTTGTACCTTCCAGTACTTTCCCACATCCATATGTGATTAATGTATCACACTCTACACTAACCTGGTAATGACACAGTGGGTTTGTCATTACCGGGTCAGTGTAGGGCAACTAGAATTTATCAAATTGAAGTTGCCAAGTGGAGCCGTAGTAATGTTCACAGGTGGGAAGCTGCCTAACCCCATCGACCTCCTGTAATAATTCTCGTCTGGTGCTCTCGGTGCAAACCTGTTCGTTTTTCATTTGCTTGACTCTTGCAGCAGGGAGCCTGGTGGAGGACATCGGTGAAATGATTCTTCAGCTTCGCAGACAAGTGGAGAGCCTCTTCAGCATTAAGTATGGTAAGCTACCTGTAGTGGTGGAGCTTTATCCTCATCCACAGCAGGGCAGGAGGTTATGCCAGAGTTATAAATTTTGCAGTAGGACTTTGATCTCTTCCACATTTACACCCTTTTAATCAGTGTACCACAGTTCAATATCTAAGCTTTTAAAATCTATCTGAATATTAATATTGTAACATTTAAGGTTTTAAATAATTAAACACATCAGAATGAATCTGTAAGTGTGGGGTAAATTATAGGGCATGAAAAGGAAGGAATCTTAATTTCGCAACGGGGGAGTTTAAGCAAAAAGACAAGAAGCATTAGTGTCTTTAGAGAAGGCAGCATGTCGCAGTACAGATTATATTGGTAAAATAATTTGTTGTATTTACGGGATTAACACTAAGCCTTGTGGCTGTATCAGCTACTGTCGCACCATAGATATTATATATGCAGCAGGAATGAACAGTGGTGTTTGTATTGGTAGCGTTAAGACATTAATGCTCAAAGTAATTGCTGAGATCTGGTGACTTATCATTAATGTTTAAAATGGAAAAATATGCCAGGTTAATACTGCTTAACACTGTCTCCTACTAATTTGCAAGAGACACTCTTAATTTCAGTGTTTCAGTTTGTAGTTAAAAGTTTTTTAATGCCTCAGTTACAGAAGTGTGAGCATCAGTTTGTAAACAAGGCAAAATTTGGTTCATTTTCATTTGGCAGTAAAGCTATAGACTATCGTATACTACTGTTTTTAAAACCTTGAGTTTGGCAGTTATGGCCATCGCTGGCCTAACATTTTGGAGCGAGACGTGACCATATTTGAGGTTTTATGACCTCTCACTCAAATTTTATGGGCAATAATATGGAGTTGGTCCCACCTTTTGGATCTATAACAGCTTCCAGTTTTCTAGGAAGGCTTCCTAAAGGGTTTTGGAATGTGTGTGGGTGAGTTTTTGCCCATTCATCCAGTGACCATTTTTGAGGTCAGACAGTGATGTTGGATATGAGGGCCTGACTCACAATCTCTGTTCTAGGTCATCCCAAAAGTGTTGAATTCGGTTGAGGTCAGGGCTTTTTGTGGGCCAGTCAAGTTCTTCTACGTCAAATTCATCCAACCATGACTTATGGCCTTTGCTTTGTGCACTGGGGCGCAGTCACGCTGGAAAACAATAGATCCATTCCCAAACTGTTCCCACAAAGTTGGAAGCATAGAATTGTCTAAGATGTCTTGGTAAGCTGAAGTATTAGGATTTCCAGTCACTAGAACCAAGGGACCCTGGCAAACTCCAGAAAAATCATCTCATAGCATCATCTCTCCTCAACCAAACCTGCACAATGCAGGTATAACATTCTCTTGGCATTCACCAGACCGAGACTTGTCCATCAGACTGACAGTGTAATTTGCATGCAACTTCTCAGCCATGGAGCTCCCAGTACACAGTTTTTGTGCTGACGTTAATACCAGAGAAGGTTTAGAACTCTGCAGTTACTGAGTTATCAGAGTGTTGGTGACTTTGAAGCACTATGCGCTTCAAATCTCAGTGACTTCGCACTTTAACTTTCTGCCACTTCATGGCTAAGTTGCTGTGATTCCTAAATGCTTCCATTTGGCAATAAAACCACTTACAGTTGACTATGGAATTTTAGCAACCGCAGAAACTGGCACCCTATTACAGTGTCGCAGGGTTTATTCCACTCTTTAGAATGATTTACTTTTTCACAAATGTTTGTGAAGGCAGACTACGTGGCTAGGTAGTTGATTTTTATGTGCCTGTGGCACTGGGACTGATTGAAACACCTGTATTCAATGATTAAGAGGTGTGGCCCAATAAGTTTGTCTGTTGAGCAAGTTTAGTTTTGTATTGCTTCTTCCAGACTTTTCGATAAGGCTTTCTTTTGGTTTTTTACATTATGTTCGAGTTTGTATCTGGGTCCACATCTGAACCAGAATCATAAGTCATGACTCCTTTTGTATTCTGTAAGACTTGAAACTAGAGATGGAGACCATGAACTCATCAGGAAAGGAATTACTGAAGTCACAGATCAAGGAAATTGAAGAGTCATTTTACCATAAACATCTATTCAAACAGACTTCATTTTACAGCCAGGGGAGTCTCCCCCTGCTAGCCATTAGAGAGAATGCAGTTTTAAGATGCTTTTCAGACCTTGAATCTATGTTCGTCTTTTATATAAGGTCTGCAGTGTTAACATATGAATGGAATAACACTAGGATTTTACTAAATAAAAAAAATGCAGCACAGACTTGTGCACTATATCAACCACACAACAATTAGCTATTGAGATCAAAGCTGTTAGACTCATCTGTGGAGCAAGCATCAAGCAGCCAACTGCAGTTTTTTTCACAGTCAACTTTATTTTAAGTCATTGCAATTATTATTTTAAAAGATAACAAACAGAAATCAGATTTGCATTATGAAGTGGAATTACCCAACTTAAACTGACTAGATCAATTAGGTGCATGCTTCCTTTTCCTTCTCCTCTTCCTCAGCTGAAGCCCTGGGCCTTCCTGAACCAACCAAGGTGCCATACTCCAAATTCCAGATGTACCCGGAGGATCTGTACGTCACTGGGCTGCCAGAGGGAATCTCTCTCAGAAGGCCTAACTGTTTCGGAGCGGCCAAACTTCGCAAGATCCTGGCTGCTAGCAGTCAGATCCAGTTTGTTATCAAAAGGTGAGCACACATACAGAGAGTAATCTGCACAGTAAGTGGTGCAGTGTACTGTATATGATTTCAGCTGCACATTGCTCCTTTTGTCAACATTATTTTATTACAGCTACATTTTAATCCAAGGATGTACTCACTGATTTGTAAATGTTGTAACAATCTTTTTCTTGTGTCCAGGCCTGAGCTCTTAACTGAACAGGTAAAACAAGAGATGCCTTCCATGCCTGTCTGTGATTCAGGTATGCCTCTTTTATACTTTGGATCAATAACATCATTTAAAACACACAAGCACTCTGATCAGAATAGTGAAGGGTGTAAACTTGCAAGCCTTATTATTTAAAGATTTAAAGATAAGAGCAGTTTCTTTGCAGACTGCAGAAAATTCCACCACCTGGAAGCCCAAAATGCGGCTTTAAATTTTAATATATTTGTGTTGTCCTCTGCACGGTTGAAATTTTTGAGGTCAAATCCAGTTCATACACTTTTTTTAAAACAACTCCTCTAAAGAAAAACTAAAGTCCTTGCAGGGATTTTCCTGCAGCTATCTTTATTTTATTTGTAACTCTGAGTGTTTGTTTTATTCAGTAAATCTCAAGAGATTACAGAAGTTTAATCTTTAAATGTTTTTTCCCAAAGAGCTGGATGCCAAGGATGCAACACCAGTAACAGAGGACACTGCAGCTGCATCAAAGAGACCTGGATTCTCAGGTGCAAACTGTCTCCAGCTTTTACCATCAATCAGCTTAGAGTTGGTGCTGTCAACCATTTAAACATAAATTAAACTTGTGTATAATTGACATTTTTCAATGTCTCTTACAAAGTAAACTGTTGAAATTGAGATTTTTAAGTGTCTTTTCCCTCCTGTTAACAGAATGTTTGGAGTCCAAGCTGTCCAGGATCGACCTGGCCAACACACTGCGAGAGCAGGTCCAAGATCTCTTCAACAGGAAATATGGGGAGGCATTGGGCATCAAGTACCCCGTCCAAGTGCCTTACAAGAGGATCAAGAACAACCCCGACTCAGTCATCATCGAGGGCCTTCCCCCTGGCATCCCCTTCAGGAAGCCCTGTACCTTTGGCTCACAGAACCTGGAGAGAATCCTGGCAGTTGCTGACAAAATTAGCTTCACTATCACCAGGTGCAAAACACTGGTCACATCTGACGCATACAGCATGACTCTTTAGAATCTGTCTATCGTAAGAAAATGGGCCACAGAGTCACAGTTTTTGATTTTAATAGATAACTGGCTGCACAGAACAACATCGCTCTTCAGTTAGTCAACAGTCCGAAAGCATTCAGTGTGTATTGATGCACCATCGCTCCATAACATCGATTAAAGTTAGAAAAAGATCACTCAAAGTTTTCTGTAATTTTAATGTTAGGGAAGGAATTTTTGGTTTACAACTAATGATCACTGTCAATCAGTAGTCCATAGTTTTTTACCTTTATATTTTAATTATTTGAAAATGTTTATCATCTTCTACAGGCACGGTTTCTTCTTTTTCAGAGTGTAAATTTTTCAATACAGTTTCAGATACACTGCTAAGTGATTCAGCGTGAGAAACCTAAACAACTTTGGCATCACCAAGATGACTCACAGTACCTTGTGGCACACTGTGAAAGTCTCTTTGAGTCTGGTAGATGCTTCTTCTTTTGCACTTTTGCAAGTGAAAATGAGGGCAAATGCTGTTTATTACTTGTCATAAAAGCAGATGAAAACAAACCTAAATATGCCGCTTAACATTGGACTAGAAATCAATATTTTTTTTTAACATAAACAAATGCAAAACCAACAGGAAACCAGCAAAGACAAACTAACAGAACAAACTTCTCATCTCCACAGCAATCCACATAACACCAAGCAAAATGCACATATTCACAAAAGGAAAATATGTTTTTATCAGTTTTTAAAAGCTGCATGGTCCACCACAAGCAATTATTTGGAGAGATCTTCCACATGCACTGTACGGACAGAAGTATTGAGCTACACGTCTTGAGTTCAGGTGTTTCCTTTAGTCCCATTGCCATAGGTGTATAAAGTCAGTTACCTACTCATGCAGTCTGCCTTTACAAATTTATTTTTAAAGAATGGGTTGTTCTTACAAACTCACTGAATTCAGACGTGGTCCTCTTATAGGATTCTGCTGTTACAAGAATTCAGTTGGTGAAATTTGTTCCCTTATGGATATTCTACCTTCAACTGTTAGTGGTATTTAGTTACTCAAGACGTGTAGCTCACACAATGCTGACTCAGTAACTACAGAGTTCCAAGCCTACTGTGGCATTAACGTCAGCACAAAAACTGTGCACTAGGAGCTTCATGGCATGGGTTTTTGTATGGTTGAGGAGCTGCATGTATGCCTTACATCACTAAGCACAATGCCCGGCGTCAGATAGTGGTGCAAACCACATATTACCCATATTGGCTTCTATACATTGATTCCCAGTCAGTTTTAGAATTGATTTTAATATTTTATTGTTTGTTTTTAAATTATTGAATGGGTTGGCACCTCCTTACCTCTCTGAGCTTTTAACTCTGCACATTCCCACAGTATCAATGAGGTCTGCTGTGCAGATATTCTTAGATGTACCGAGGTCCAGATTAAAAGACAGACGAGATCAGGCCTTTACAGTAACTGCTCCTAAATTGTAGAACAAATTCCTTCTTTACATCAGGACTTCCCCATCATTAGACACTGTTAAATCTTGATTTAAACCCTATTTTATTCATTGGCTTTTAAACCAGACTGAGTTCTTTATAACTTTTTACCCATGTTGTCTTATTCATGTTTCTTTTAAAGCTGTGCAGCACTTTTGTCAACACACGTTGTTCTTAAATGTGCTTGACTTGATGCCACCACTGGACACTGGAACAATGGAAATGTGTTCTATCAAGTGAAGAACCACACGTCCCTGTCACTCTGAACAGAAGAACGTTACCTGTTTTTCTGTTGCTGGCCTGGGCCTCCTTAGTTCCAGTGAAGGGAAATATTAATGCTTCAACTTACCAAGACACCTTGGACAAATCTATGCTTTCAACTTTGTGGGAAGAGTTGGGAAGAGATTGTGAGCCAGGCCCACTTTTCCAACATCAGTGTCTGACCTCACAAATTATCTCTTGGAAGAATGGGCAAAAATTCCCACAGACACACTCCAAGATAATGTAGAAAGCCTTCACAGAAACATGGACACTGTTATAGTTGCAAAGGGGGGACCAACTCTGTATTAATACCTGTGGCTTTAGAATGGAATGCCATAAAAGCTCCTCTAGATGTAATGTGTAGGTGGCCTAATACTGTTGTCAATATAATATATTCCAAAAAGGGTCCTGAAACCTTTTCAGATGTTTTATATTTCTGTTTGTTATTTTTTACTCATTTAGATATATTTTTTACTGTCTATAAATGTATGTTGATTAAGCCTTTAAAGTGACTCTAAAATGACCTGCTTATTTCATTGTGTTGTTTGCAGACCATTTCAAGGACTTATTCCAAAACCAGGTATGAGCACAGATCGAGTTCCTACGTTATTATTAACCATCATCTCACACTTAGAACTAAAAGGACTAAACCATAATATGGATTTAATATATTTTCATTAATTTCATCAGCACCTCGACGAGTCACTTTACTGAAGAAGGCCTACGCTTCAATAAGTGGTAAGGATAAAGTGGTTTAGTCACATCCATTACTGCTGCTGCTTCTTAAAGCAGGAATTTTATTTTGAATCTTTTCTCTGACTGACTCTCTTCTTTTGACAGATGATGATGACATTAACCGCATGGGGGAAAAAGTAGTCCTTCGAGAGCAAGTCAAGGAGCTCTTCAACAAGAAATACGGTAAATAGACTCGCTGTGTGGAGTGATTCATCAGCTTGAGTTTTTGACACTGAACTTGAAGAGCTTCGATTGAGAGATAACATGCCTCGCGAGAAACCACTCAAATTGATTTGTTTTTAAATGACCTATTCAGGATAACCTGTTTACCATGAACTGGTTTGCTCTGTAAGGGTGGGCCATTCTCCACAGAGGAGAGGAGAGGAAAAGAACACTTTTCTAACATTATAGATTTATACTCATGTCTAATGTAACAACTAAGGCCTGTGCATGTTATAAAAAGTCAGACTTTAAATGAGAGCTGCTCAGTTTCCTCTCCATAGTGCTGCTGTTTATGAATGCCTTCTGGCTTTGTCTTTTAAGAATGCATACACAAAACAAGTCTATCAAAACAATACTAGTTCTGCATGCTTTTGAGCTACACGTTAGGCATATACACAAGTTAACAGTTACTGTATTAAACACACAGATATAGATAATTTAGGACAGGCTTATGTTGACTCCACTGATTGGCCAGTAGCATTTCCACCGTCCTTTTGATACATCTGTTTTTTCTTCACCTGGCCTAAGAGAGGATTTAATCAGACCCCCTGACCAAGAAGGTGGCAGCAGAGAGACCTCTCACAACCCCAGATGCAATATATGTCCTATCAGTCAATCATGTGGCAACAACTCAGTGCATCTGGACATGTTCAGAATGACCTGCTGAACTTCATCAGAATGGGGAAGAAGGCTGATAAAAGCGCCTTTGAATGTGGCATGGCTGTCTACTTTACACAGACCATCTCCTTCGGCTTCACTGACGTCCTGTACCATTGCCATCCATGAATGATGATAGCCAAACACTACGCCAACACTGTGTTCTATAGACCACATAAAGCCTGAGACAGTCCATGTCTGTCTTGATCAATGTCATCGAAGTTTTTAGCTGTCCACCTGAGCGGCAGCACCATCCAGCACAAGGTGAGGATCGCAGCGGTACTTTGGGATGCTCACTGTCCGGTTTGCGTAAAAAACATGAGTGAACCACTGTAGTCGGCAGTATTGGATAAATGCTGGCAGTCACTGCATACCATGTCATCTGACGTCATTGTTGGATACTTTAACCGTCCACCTGACTTTAAGGTTGTGTTGTAGACACCAGTGGTTGAACACCTCGAGTTTCTGAAGATCTTCTGCTCGAAGGGGGCAGGTCTCACAAGCATTCATGATTACTGGATGGACAGCCGCTTTGTACACTCGGAGTTTCGTGGCGAGGCTTATTTTAGAGTGTCTCAACTACTCGTCTACTGGGATTTTTCCGTATAATCTTTTTTTCATGGACCAAATTTCATTCCTCAGAAATTTGGTCCATATTGGCGCAGTAGCATCACGCAGTTGCTGCAGATTTCTTGGCTGCACATCCATTATGAAAATGTCCCATTCAGCTACATCCCAAAGGGGCTCTTTTGGATGAGATCTGGCAGCTGTGAGGTCAGAGGAGAATGGCCAACTGCTTCAACCTGATAGGAAGGCAACAGGAACTCAAATAACCTCTTATTACAACTAAAGTTTGCAGAAGAGCATCCCTGAACACACAACATGAAGCAGATGGTCTGCAGCAGCAGAAAACCACACCGGGTGCCACTCCTGTCAGCTATGACCAGGAAACTGGGGTTGCACTCAGTTTACTCAGGCTCACCAAAATTGAACAATAGAAGATCAGAAAAACTGTTCAGCAGTAAAAAAAAAGAAAAGAAACTGGCACTTACTTGCATACTTAATAACTGCAGTATGTCAGTTATAAGCATGAGTTTTCACCTTATTTGTATGAAAAAATACACTTGCACGCTTAATATTTTTCCACAGAAGAAAAGCTGTCATAATGATTATATTCTTGTTGTTTGCTTTGTGTTTAGGTGAGGCTCTGGGCTTAGACCGCTCTGTGGTGGTCCCATATAAGCTAATCCGTGGCAGTCCAGAGTCTGTAGAAGTTAGTGGCCTTCCAGACGACATCCCTTTCCGAAACCCAAACACCTACGACATCGTGTGCCTGGAGAAAATCCTTCAAGCCGCTGATAAAATAACATTCAACATCAAGAGCCAGCTACAGTGAGTGCAGAGACACCTGAATATTCACCAGCCTGTTAGCTGTCATCATACTGTATATTTCAGTAGGAATTTAGGGTTATTTCTTCTCGTGTTAAGCTCATTATGGTTTATTTATGCTTTGGATTTAAATGCAGCCTCTGAGATGTCAAAAATAAATCTTCCCCAGCAAATGTAAATAATAACTAGCAAACAACATTTTGACATCCAGGCAGTTAAGCTCTGATGAAAGAATGGAAGCAAAGCCTTAAATCGTGCACAATTTTGGGATTTCTTTTCTTTTTTAGGTATGAAATAAGTGCAGCCTGAACAGCAGGCTAATTCAAATCCCCCCCCCCTGTTTTGAATAGTGAAGAAAAATGTGCTGTATCACATGAAATGACCCAGCCTTTTCTCTCTTACCAGACCTTTTGCAGAAATCTGTAGCCAAGCTTGTAACAGAGGTAAGTGTTATGAAAGTGTAAGTCAAGCTTTCTGTGCTGATTGTCCCTCATGAGTAAAAGCATTCTCTTTGTCCCTTCAGTCGCAACAGACGCCTCCACTAATCGACGGAAACGCAAGAGAGTCCAGGAGAGCAACCAAGTGCCTGCCTCCTCTGACCTGGGAATATCAACCAGTCAGATTCCAGTGATGGTATGTTCAAGGAAGACATTTTTTTAGTATAGGAAATTATAAGCTAAATTTAATATGGCACATAATCACTGTCACCAAATCTTTCCTCTCTCTTCTTACTCAGAGTGACCACAGGTCCTTGAAAGTTCTAAATATGTCATGTAAAAAAGAAAGTACACCCTTTCAATTCTAAGGTTTTATGTATCAAGACATGATTAAATAAGCAACCCAACAGATTCCCCTGTGTCTTCATTCATTTAACGAAAATGAAGCCAAAACAGAGAAGCTGTGTGTGAAGAACTAAGTACACCCAGTGATTCAGCAGCTTGTAGAACCACCTTCAGCAGTAATAACTTGAAGTAATCATTTTCTGTATGACCTTATCAGTCTCTCACATTGTTGTGGAGGAATTTATTTTTATAGCCGTGCTTCAGTTCATTGAGGTTTGCAGGTATTTTTTATGTCCAGTTTCTCTTAAGGTCCCACCATACCATTTCAATCAGGCTGAGGTCTGGACTTTGACTGGGCCATTGCAGCACTTTTCAACAATTCTGTGGTAGATTTGCTGCTTGTTGCGTGACCCAATTTTAGCCAAGCTTTAGCTGTCAGACACATGGCCTCAGATTTGACTCTAGAATACTTCAGTAGTTTACAGAGGAGTTCATGAAGGTGCCCAGGTCATTCGGCTGCAAAATAAGCCATAATCATCATCCCTACCCTGCCAGTCGGTATGAGGTGTTTGTGCTGATATGCTGTGTTTGGTTTTCACCAAATGTGGTGCTGTGCATTACGGCCAGACATCTTCTGTTTGGTTTAGTTTGTCCAAAGGACATTGTTGCAGAAGTCTTGTGGTTTGTTCAGATGCAGCTTTTAAGTCTAACCCATCATGCCATGTTTTTTAAGCTTTCTCCTGGCAACCTTTCTAAAGAAGCCACACTAGTTTATACTGTCATGACCTTTAACATTTAACATGCTAACTGAGGCGTGGAGAGTCTGAGATGAAGAGCATCACACAGTCTGACCTCAGTATGATTTTGCTGGGAATGATGAACTTCAGATTTGTTGGAAATGGCCTTAACCCACATACTACTTCTATATTTTGGCTTAGTTTTTAGGCATGGTGTAATATGTGATACTTTGTTCATCTGGGGTTATATTTACCCAATTTTAAGACCTCCTAAGGACCAGATGATTTTTTATTATGTCCTAATATGTAAAACCTTAGAATTAAAAGAAGACAACTTTCTTTTTAACACGACCATATCTCTGTGTTTTCTACAAGGTCAAAATGTGTGATTTTGAAGCATTTTTATTATAATTTATTAGGCCAATCAGTCTAAAATGTAACTTAATATTTTATATTGAAGCCATTTTTTTCTCAGTCAGGAGCTTCTGCAGTCTTTTTTTTAAGGAAGCCCACCTTTATCTCAAGTCGACAGGAGCACCGATCCAACACAGAAACTAAAGCCAGCAGCAAGGATTTTAGAGACCTTAGAGAACCTATATCAGTTTAAGTGCACACTGTGATTAGAGCATTTTGTCCACATTACCTGCTATCAGACAACCCTTTCTGATGAGGAACTGAAGCCGTTATGCTCCACCAAGACTCCACCAGACAAAAACAGCAATTTTACCTTGTTCTTTTTTTTCTGCCTTGATTACATAGTAGCTTGTGTTATTGTGTGACTTAGGTCTTGTAATGGGCTGGTTTCTATCCAAACTAACGTGTTGAAATGTAAAAGTAACACAAATTGACCACCATCAATCACTGTTTTTATCAGCGGAGGCTGGTGGCTCTGAAAAGAACCATTCCTTTCTTAGTAACAAACTTTATCGGCTTTCACACAGGCAGTCTTAGCATTAAATTAACATGTACCTTTAAATTATAAGTTAGTATCTGCTGTGCGTGCTGAAGGCAGGAGCAGGCCTTCTCGTGTTAAAGTGCAAACAAGGGGTTGATTGAAGAAACACTAGTTTCTTCACAGACCCATCACTCTTTATGTGTACCGGACTCGCTGCAGTCTAGAAAAACCTCCATATCGGTGCTGGTACAGGAGTGGAAGAAGTCAAAACAGGAAGCAAAACTATTGTAGAGTTATTTAGCTGTTGCAGCATCTCCCCCTCTGTAATCTGAGAGTCTCTGAGCATTGAAATCACAGTAAAGGCCAACACTGATGTCACTTTTGGTGCGTGCAGCTGTTCTCATGGGTGACAATGAAGAGTAAAAACTAAGTGTAATATGATGCAGCATCAGATTACATCAGTGTAAACAATAATTTCTGATTCTACCTCTCTTTTAAAATTATAAAGCCGCATTTTAAAACACAGGTATGTCTCACAGCCCTATCCTCCTGTCTTCATTCATAATATAATACAGCTGGGTATTAGAAATCGCAGTGCTGCAGCAGTCAGTAAAGAGGACTCACGTCTCTAAAGTGACACTGAACAAAATCCTGGGCACTAAGCAGTCAGCTAGAAATCCAGCTTTTCAGGATGTACTCCTGGGGGAAAAACTCATGCAACAGGTTTGGTTCAGAACCACAGACTCTACATGACAGATGGATGTAGCCACTGTGACTTTCAGCAAAGTCCCGCTGAGAAGTCTCAAGCTTAACCCCCTGGAGTCGACAGACGTGCCGGCGAGTCCACATCACGTGACCGAACTCTAGCTTTAATGCGTGAGGCTGTAGCCATGCAGTTTGGGCGTGGTGGACGGGAGCTGCACCTTGTCCAACTCAGATGACCAACGGGTGGACTCACCGGTGCGTCCGTCGACTCCAGAGGGTTTATTTGTATTTGTGCATTTATTCTATGTAGAGCCTGCAATGTAGCCTATGCAAGTGGCCCACACCGCTTCTAGCGTTTATACTTGTCCGTGGTGTGTCCCCGTTGATCTGCAGTTTCATCACCAAAACACTAGTTGGCGACAGAGTTTATCTTTTCAACGTAATCTATTTTCTTCTAGTCCATTTGAAAAATACCAGCAGATGGAGAAGTAGCCAGAAATGCATAGGAGGAAACGCCAGTGGGCTGCATTGATGGGACGTGTAATAACATTTCTAGAAAGATGCATGTTAGGTTACGGCCGGGGTTTATGGCTATGTTTTCAGAACAGTTTGTGTTTATGACATATCTGTGGAGTAAATTTATTGCAGAAGCATAAATTCACTGCCAGGCTGAGTGTTTTCAACATTACTAACATGGTGTACCATGCACCAGACTGTACGAAAATGAAGATCATGTATTACATAACTCTTAAAACTCAAGATTGAGACCACAAACTCATCAGGGAAGGCTTTACTGAGGTTATAAGAGCAATGGAGCTGAGGTCCATTTTCCCATAGATTTTAATACAGTCATACTTCTTTTTGCAACCAGAGTAGTCGCCCTCTGCTGGCCCTCTGCAGATTTAAAGCACTTTGCATCTTTAGTAAGGATTAGGGGTGCTACCCCAACAGACAACAGACTCTCTGTGATGGGAAGTTTTAAACAAGCAAGGTAGAAAGTAAGCTGTGTGGCTCTTAAGGACTTTGATGTAGAGAAAAAAGACATTACCATGAAAACTGAAGTGATATGGACTGGTACTTGTATAGCACTTTTCTACTCTAACTGAGCACTCTGTGCTTTTTACGGCAAGCCTGATTCTCGCACGCACACACACACACACACACACACACACACACACACACACACACACACACACACAGCGCTTTATTCTATGCCTTTAGCAGTCTAACCTCCAGGCAGCACTCACACTCCGATGGATGCATCGGGACCAATTTGGGGTTCAGTATCTAGCCCAAGGACACTTCAGCATGTGAGCTGAAGGAGCTTGGGATTGAACCACCAAACAGATCTGACATCGCATATGTTTGCAGTGTTGTACACGGCGTAAAGTGCCACACACTGCAGCGACATTTAAGATTATGTAGGAATGTAAGTAGCGGTTTCATTTAGCTCTTAAATACACACCAAGTATTTCCATGGGCAGCGTTTAACCTCGTCTATTAGCTCAGTTTTTAATGTTTTCTGAGTGTTTTCCGCCTTTTAGACTCATCAAGTAGTCGCCAGGAACATTCTAATCTGTAGTGATAACTGTAAACAGATAAGCATGCTGAGCAAACGGGCAGTGTAACCGCACAGCCAGCCGGGGCCACGTCTTAATGAGAGAGAGAGAGGCAGGAAGCTGTGGTCACAGATGGAGTCAACTTTAGATTACATTTTTGTAAGTTAAACTTCAGGGGGAAGTAATTGAACTGCAGCACATGAGTGTGTGCTCAACTCTAAATGCTGAAATCTCATATTAAAACTGGTTTTGAGGCAAGGTCAGCAACATTTGCAGTAATGAAACCATTTTCTCCACCATTATGGCCGTCTTTCCTCCATTATGCTTCTCTCCCTGCAGCAGTGGCCCATGTACATGGTGGACTACAG
>VUQH01002149.1:15986-27005 GCA_015106775.1 Etroplus canarensis
GGTTCCCGGAAAAGTCAATTATTGAAGGACAAACCAGGAGAAACCAGCAAAGGGATAAAAGGAGGAGTTTGTCAACACTCATGGCTCTTCCATTGTGCGACACTAACACTTTACCCGAGTGCTACGACTAAACAATCTCTTCATACTGCATACAGAGAGCTGACTCTGCGAATGACGCCCCGAGTGTTGAGGAGCAACAGAATGTATGTGGGTTGAAATGTTGCTGGGCAAATCCTGGCTTGACGGGACTGCTATCAGCTGGTCATGACAGTAATATTGTTGTTTTTTTTTTTACAGACTAATAATATTACTTAAGTCATGCTATTTGCCCTTGCATTTTACAAAGTGAATCATGCTGTTGTTTTCCAGCATTTGGTTGCAATGTATTACTGACAAAAAATGTCTTTCATAATGATATGGTTCCATATTATTCAGATATTTGTACTTTTTATTTATTATATTTATTAAAATATAACATTATGTGCAGGGATGTAAAATATATTATTCTGTTATACAGCTCTTGGAGGAACTATCTCAACACTAACACAGATGCTATTAGCACTCAGTAAGTACAGGTAACCGCTGAAACTACATTAAACAACAGGAATGAAGTGTCTTAATTGGGTGTTGGGGTGACGGCAAGATATTAGAAATTAAAGGAGGCAAAAATGAAGTCAAAGCCTGCCCTACAGAGCAGGGAAAATCTCCGCTCACAGTTAAAACAAGACACTCAGTAAACAGCCTTTTTTATGTTAACGCCACATTAACAATTTGTAAAATATTGTCATTTAAGTCAGCCTGAATGTATCATGTAAAGAAAAGAATGGTATGTTATTCTGCGATGACTGTCTCTGGACTAACAATATTTAATATGCTGTACCTTAACGCCAATTAGGCCTTTGAAATAAAATGTGTTGCCTTGCACTTTCATTTTGTGGTGGTTTGTTTTGGTGTCATCCTCTCTTTACTCTCCTTTCTCTCTTCTCCCTCCCCTCACCCCCATCTGGTCAAGGCAGATGGCTGCCCTTCCCTGAGCCTGGTTCTCCCAGAGGTCTCTTCCTGCTGAAAGGGAATTCTTCCTTCCCACAGTCACCAAGTGCACTCAAAAGTTTGGAATCACTTGGAGCATCTCATGTTTTCCATGGAAACATAGAGAAAATTAGTCCGAATAGGAAATATAGCTAATGAACAGGACATGCTGACATTGTCAGATTTAGAATTAATGACTTTAATGGAAATAATGAATGTGTTCTTCATCAAAAAACGTTTTGCAGCAATTACAGCCTGGCAGACCCTAGGCATTCTAGCTGTGAATTTTTCAAGCTAATCTGAGGAGATGCTTCCTGGAGCGTCTCCCTCAAGATGGATTGAACTGATTTAGTCTTCCTCTGTATCATGCGGTCAAGCTGCTCCTACATCAGCACAATAGGGTTCAGACTGTTCTTGCTGCTCCATTACAGTCAGAATTCTGTCCAACTGCTTATTCTTTAAATAAAAAGGGTTTTCTATTGATCAATAAGCCTTATAAAATGATGAACTTGGATTAGCAGTCATATCAGAAGATTGATGCAGAGGACTGACAGTTGCTGACTCAGTAATAGGCCTCCATGCAAAAATGCAGATCATTCTTTAAAAAACATCTGATTCATTTGAATTGTTTGTGACCTGCAAGAAAATGTGTTTTTCTTTGAAATGTGCAAGTGATCTCAAACTTTTAAGCAGGAGTGTAGATGTAAGCAGGCTGAGGGTTTTATTTATTTATTTTAGGGTTTTACAAACCAGTTTCCAAAAAAGGTTGGGGTATTTTCCAATATGCAATCAAAACAAAATTTTGTGATGTTAATTCATGTGAAATGACAAAAGTAAAAAGATTTCCAATGCTTTTACTGACTAGTTTAATTATGTTTTATAAATATACACAAATAGAGAATTTGATGGCTGCAACACTCAAAAGTTGGGACGGAGTTAAAATAAGCCTGAAACGTGCTCAGAAGTTTCAAGTAATGGCTTTAAGCAGAATAATTAGGAGCAGGTGAGGTATCATGATTGGGTATAAAAGTAGCATCCATCGAAGGTTCAGACTTTGCAAGCAAGAATGGGTCATGGCTCACCCCTCAGTGCCAAAATTTGAGTTCAAAAGGAACATTTTTCAGTGCAAGACTTTGGAGAATTTAGGTCTTTCAGCATCTGTAGTGCATGATATTGTGAAAAGGTTCACAGAATTTGGAGACATCTCAGTGTGTAAACAGCATGTGATCTTTGAGCCCTCAGGCTGCCTAAAAAACAAACAATCATGCCACTGTGACAAAGGCAGCCACCTGGGCTCAGGACTACTTTGGAAAACCAGTAACTGAACAGAGTCTGTCACTGCATCTAGAAGTGCAACTCAAAACTGAATTACACAAGAAGGAAGCCATACATCAACACTGTGCAGAAACACTGCTGAGCTCATCTCAGATGGGCAAAAAGACTGGCACCGTGTGCTGTGGCCAGGTGAATCCACATTTCAGCTTGTTTTCAGAAAAATACAAGCGTGGAGTTCACTGTGCATGGAGGACCATCGAGATGATTATCAGCAAAAGGTGCAAAGGCAGCATCTGTGACAGTATGGGGGTGCATCAGTGCCCGCAGCATGGCTGAGTTTCATGTACATAAAAGTAACATTTAGTCTGAGGTGTTTTAGAGAGATGTGCTGCCATGAGGGGGACGTCTCTTCCCAGGATGTCCGTGCTTATCTCAGCAGCACATGTATGACAGGCTACGTGGCTCAGTGTGTGTGCTTTACTGGCCTGCTGCCAGTTCAGACAGCAACACGTCTCTAAAACTTAGGGACAGGGCCATGTTTACCACTATGTTGCAGCGCCTCTTCTTTTAACAACAGTCTGTAAACATCTGGGAACTGAGGAGACCAGCTGCTGGACTTTAGGGAGAGGAATGTTGTCCCATTTTTACGTCAGTTGGCGAAAGGTCTGGACTGCAGGCAGCCCA
Organism: Etroplus canarensis; assembly: GCA_015106775.1. Lineage (NCBI taxonomy): Eukaryota > Metazoa > Chordata > Actinopteri > Cichliformes > Cichlidae > Etroplus > Etroplus canarensis. Next base: position 18,975 of record VUQH01002149.1, read on the forward strand.
GTCCAGCACCCACATTTTTCTTCTATGAAGCCATGCTGTTGTATTAGCGATTATTTCTTGCTGAAATATGCAAGGCCTTCCCTGAAAAAGACGCTTTCCAGATGTGCAAGTTGCCAGTACCATAGACACTAATGTACCCCCATACCATCATATATGCTTCTTATTTGCATGACAGAGCTTTAACCTGCGTTTGTGGATAACACAGTCACAGATGATGATTTCTGGAAGTGTTCCCGAGCCTGAGCAGTGATTTCCATGACAGCACTTGTTGGCAACTGTGGGCTTCATTTTTTAAGCCCTGGAGGTTTCTTCCCTGTTCCTTTGCCCATACTCCAGTCATCCACCAACCTTCACAAACATGTTGCCCCACTGGTTTTCATCTCATCCCGCTAACAGACAAACTGACTTGACAATGGCAACAAAAACCTAACCTCCTTGGCAGAGGAACACAGGAGGTTTTTGTTGTCATCCACAGTTCTCTACTTGGTGCAGGTAACTTGAACCCAAAGCACTTCTGTGCACTTAGGAGTCCATTAAGATCGAGTCAAAGTGAAATGCCCTGCCAAGTGGTCATGTTTTCCTCTTAACATTTCCACTAGAAATAAATGTTTGAGTGGTTAAAGGGACATTTATTTTGCTGGAAGCAATGGGTTCGTGCTCTGCAGCTAGATAACAGCAGAGCCGCTCAGAAGTCACAGAGCCATACACTGAACACACAGGGCATACATAAATACTCCTCACTGGCTTCATCTCAAAGCACTTTTTGTTTATCAGCACTTCACTGTGAATGATAGGGTCATACAGAGTCACAGCTGAAAGGTTGTACACGAGAAATCTCCATATTTGTCTTTCTTCTCAAACTTTCTCAGTGGCATGAGCAGGAGTGGGCTTAGGTGATGAACTGCTGGGAAACGGTAATGTCACGCTTTGATGTGGGCCAATCAGGCCCGGGCAGCACATGAGTCAAAATGTCACGGCAGCTGCTGTAATGGGAGGGGCCAGGTTGGATTTTCAGCAGCGTGCCGGCATGGGCCGACCCAGAGTTGGTAATGGCCTGCGGTATTTCATAGTCAGGGCTGAAGTTAAGTCAGAAAGTTGGCCCATGTTGAAGCTTTGCTTAACCTTGACAGGTGCCTGACGCAGGTTGGAAATTTCTCCTGACCTTTGGTTGACCCGGTCCTCATTTTCCTTAATAACTAGAAGAGCTCTTGCTTATGCTGCCTGGCCACTAACAGCTGAATCTGATCACACCACATCCACCCAGTCGTGATGAGCTGAATAATAAATAAAACCAGATAATGCTATTTCTGGAGAAACTGCAGTCTTACAGACTCCGACTTGCTGCTGCTTCAGCAGGTCAACTTGACCGTGTCTACAAGCCTAAATGCACTGAGTTGCTACCATGTGATCAGCTGAGATGTTTGCATCAATGTGCCGTTAAAGACGTGACTATAAAATTAATGTCAACTCCTCGAGTCTTTTCTGCCCAAATTTTAGATGGCTGTGAATCAGTGCATCGAAGTGTAGAGCATGACATTTGCTATTGTTGACAACTGGCATACAGATGTGCTCAGGCTGAGAGTTTTATCAAATATGAGTCATATTTGAGTCATAAAGTCATATGGGTTTTTGGTGACAAATCGTTAGATCATTCGGAAACTGTACAAGATGTAAAAACTGGATACAAGCACATGCTCGCCCAATCGAGCGGGTCGTTTTGGCGTATGAACGGTGTTTCGAGGACAAACTGTGCAGGACTATTTGGGTGCAAAATTTTGGAAGAAGAAAACAGAACAATAAAAATAAATCAACACAACACGCCATTATAGGGATCTGAAGTGGGAGGGGGAATTAAAAGAGGTTACACAGCTCAGTTAGGGTGAAGCAACATAAAACCATATGTTAGTTTTCATAAGATTATTTTATTGCTCCAAAGCAAGAAGCATGAGCGTAAACCTGGACCATTCACAGGCTTGGAAATGCAATTAACTTCAAACACGAGGTACAGAAGATGTTCTGCTCACATCAAATCTCTGCCCACCCTCAGTGGCACTAATGGTGGACTTTAAAGGTACTTTGTGTGATGTCTTGATGCAAATGTATATATCTTTCACCAGCAGAGGGCAGCGTTTTAACAGTGTTGAGATGTTTTCAGATTTGATCTGCTATTTGACTTTTAACGTTACTTTTCAGCCCACACCCATATCATTAAGAAGCTTTACCTTGTGCCAAGCTGCCGTTGTAAATAATAATAATAATAATAATAGTAGTAATAATAATAATAATAATGTGTTCTTAATGACTTGCCTGGTTAAATAAAGGTTACATTGACTGGCTGCACCATCTTATGGTTCAAAGTGGTAGTTCATGAAATTAAATGTACTGGTACTTAGATTGTGCTTTTCTAATCTAACAGAGCTCAAAGTGCTTTTGGCTGGAAGCCTCATTCATACAGGGCTTCATTCACACTCCGATGGATGTATCGGGATCAAATTGGAGCTCAGTGTCTCGCCCAGGTCCACATCGGCATGTAGCCTGGGATGGTTGGGGATTGAGCCCCCAACCCTCTGATTGGAGGACAACCCGCTCTACCTCCTGCGCCACAGCCACCCTAAGTGTTTCCCAGCTTTTACTGACCTTCAGTCAACGTCTTCAATGTGGCACAAAACCATAGCTGTTGTTTCGTTGCATGTGTTGATTGGTTTTGTTAGGTAGGTAGGCTGTTTTTAACACAGGAATTTAGAAGAAGTACCTTTAAACAGGGCAGCTGTGGCTCCACTGATTGGTGGGAAGGACTGGGCTCTTCTACAGACAGCAGTGAATGTAGCCAGGAAGCAGTGATGGCAGTGGGGTCATGGGAACAAAAGCTAAAGAGTTAAGCACATGGCGGCTTCAAGTTTCTGGTGAGAATGAAGCCAGGGGCTGTTGGGTCTGGTATGTGTTAGAGAGGGTAAGGCTATGGCTTATGACCCCTTGAGTTGATCCTTCTAGATGTGTGGGGGCTACTACAGGTCTTGCATCTGTTTTAAGGGATGGTATTATGGGCGGGTGGTCCTGCTAGGCGTGCTCCAACTGAAAGTTGGAGGTGGGACAAATGTCCTACTACCCCTGCCGCTGCCAGAACTTTGGCTTGAGAGCAGGTCATCACACCCACAGTGAAGATCGCTGATGTGACTGAGAACGCTTCACAGGAGAAATGAGAATCACCTGCCACATTCTGTCCCCACAGATGACTAAAGAGATGCTACACCACAAACCAAATGAAACCAAAAAAAAAACTGCAGTTCTTCTAGCAGACAGACTTTTCTTTTCGGTTTGTTTTTATCACCCACGCATCTACAAACTGGAGTTGGGGGAATGCCCACTTTTGCTCACCTCCACTAAGTGGGGTCACTGAACTGGACCTCTGTGCTTTTAGTGTTTGGTGAGTGAGATTCCACTATGTTATTATTCTGTTACTTCACGCTAAACAGCAGGTACGTGTGCCTTTGCATTGCACGAGTATAATCAGAATCAGAATACTTAATTTATCCCAAAGGGGAAATTGCATCGTGTTACAGATGCTCAGTTTTATATAAATAAATATAAATTAAAGGCAGAAAAAGAAGATTTAACTAAATAAATAAACTTGTCTTTATAAATTACAATATGCAAGTTAAGCCTCATATACAATATGAACAAGATGTGGCAATGAAAGAAAATGGTCAAGGTAGGAATGATTTGCTGTGAAGCATCTTGGTGGAATGAGTCTGCTGCTGAACGCGCTCCTGCATCTGTCCAGCACGCCATGGAGAGGACATGAAGGATTGTCCAATATTGTCCTCAATTTGGAAAGCATCCTCCTCACTGACATCACTGTCAGAGAGTCCAGCTCCACACTCACGACTTTACTGGCCTTGAGGATCAGTTTGTTGGGTCTGTTGGCGTCCACTACTCTCAGTCTGCTGTCCCAGCACACTACAGCATAGAGGATGGCACTGGCTACCACAGACTCAAAACATCCTGAGCATCGTCCAGCAGATCTTGAAGGACCTGAGTCGTTGCAGAAAATAGACGACGACTTTGGCCCTTCTTGTAGATGGCTTCTGTCTGTTCAGTGAAGTTCAGTTTACTGTCAGTGTGAACACTGAGGTATTTGCAGTCCTCCACTATCTCCACACAGACCCCACTGATGGAAACTGGGGTCACTGGTGTTTTTGTCCTTCTCATGTCAACAACCAGTTCTGTAGTCTTCATCACGTTAAGCTGCAGATAAGTTTTGTTCGCACCATGTGACAAAGTTGTCCACTATATTCCTGTAATCTTGCTCATCATCTTTTCTGATACATCCCACTACTGCAGAGTCTTTAGAAAACTTCTAGAGGTGGCAGGTCTCTGTGCAGTTACTAAAGTCTGTGGTGTAGAGGGTAAAGAAACAAGGAGAGAGAGAATGGTCCCCTGCGGGGCTGTGGTGTTGTTGACTACATTGTTCGACACACAGTGCTGCAGATGCACATACTGTGGTCTGCCGGTCAGGTAGTCAATAATCCAGGCCACAAGGGAGGCATCCACCATTACTGCTGTCAGCTTCTCACCCAGTAGAGTCTGATGGTATTGAATGCACTGGAGAAGTCAAAAAACATGACCCTCACTGTGCTCATTGACTTGTCCAGGTGAGTGTAGACATAGCTGAGCAGGTAGATGATGATGTCCTCAACTCCAAGTTGGGGCTGGTAGGTGAACTGGAGGGGGTCCATTAAGGGGCTGACCATGGACCAGAGCTGGTCCAGGATGAGTCTCTTCAGGGTCTTCATGTGATGTAAGTGCCACGGGTCTGTGGTCCTTAGGGCCACCAGGGTGTGATCTCTTCTAGTTTAGGAACACAGCTTACTAACCACAGTAGCCGGTGTTAACTGATCACTTATGACTCCACCCTCCCGTCCAATTATAGTTAGTTCTCCCTCCAAAAAAGTATAGGTGCAGCCCAAACACAAACACTGAGGCTTCAAAATGTGGATTCCCCAACTGGTGGCTAACTCTATAGGCTATGATTCAAACCCTCATGGCAGCAAAGAACCAGTTGCTACTTTGTCTCCCAAACACAAAGTATTAGTGCAGGAGTTATTTTATGTGATGTAATTATTTGTTTTTTTGTTTGTTTTACTTCACCTCCTATGACCAGAGTGTAGCATTCTTCTTTGGACAGCTGAAACCTGAAGGGACGTCATGTTTGATATGCGTTGCCAAAGAACTTGCATTACCTCTACACTCACGTGTTTGGAGGCATGCTCTCTTTGTTTTATTTGGCTGATATATCTAAATGTGATGACAGACAAACTGGTCATACTAATTAAAGCACAAACTACCTCCGCAATCCTGACAATTACAGTTGCTTAATCCATCTCCAGGCCATGCGGAAGCAGTCTAAGAGAAGATGCCCAGACCTGCCTTTCCCCAAGGCGTTCCCAAGCCATCCAAGAGGCTTGACATACTCAGTGTGTCACGGGTCTGCCTTGGAGTCTCCTCCCAGCTGCAAAACGAGGAGAGACCAAGGAGGCAGATGCTAGAACAACCTCAAATGGTTCTGTTTGATTGGAGAAGCTCCTCCCTCTGTCTCTAAGGCTGAGCCCAGACACCATTTAGAGGAAGACTGTTTTCATCCTTTGCGTCCACAGTCTCAGCCTTTTGGTCAGTACCCACAGTGGTCACAGGTGATGGTCGAAACCTACACCCAACACCCACTTTAAGTACACTGCTTGTCAACACAAATAGCTAATCAGCCAATCACATGGCAGTGACTCCATGCATTTACGCATGTAGACATGGTTAAAAAAACCTGCTGAAGTTCAAACTGCGCCTCAGAACGGGGAAGAAAAGGGATCTGGGTGGCTTCGAACGTGGCATGGCTGTTAGTGCCAAATGGGCTGGTCTGAGTATTTCAGAAAGTGCTGATCTGCTAGGATTTTCCCACACAACCATCTCTATGCTTTACAGGAAAAGGAAATATCCAGGGAGCAACAGTTCTATGGGAGAAAATGCCGTGTTCAGGACAGAGAACAGCCAGACTACTTCAACCTGACAGGAAGGCAAATGGAACTCATAACCCCTCATTATGACCAAGGTTTACAGAAGAGCTTTTCTGAATGAACAACAACAAACCTTGAAGCAGATGAGCTGCAGCAGCAGAAGACATCAGGTGACACTCCTGTCAGCTAAGAGCAGGAAACTGAGGCTACAATTCACAAGGGCTCATCAAAATTAAACAGAATGTTAGAAAAACATTACCTGGACTGAGTCTTGATTTCTGCTGACATTTGGATAGTAACATGAAAACACCCTGCCTTGGTGGTGGAATGGTTTCTTGGTACACTTTGGGTCCCTTAGTGCCAAGTGAACACAGTCTAAATGCCACAACCTACCTGAGTGTTGTTGTCCATCCCTTTCTGGTCAGCGGAGTCTCTCTCCCTCCCCATCACAGCCAATTTCTGCACACACTGCACCCATAAAGCCACCAGCACTGTGGCCGACACCACACCCCTCACACACACACTCTACCCTCCTGCCATCTGGCAAGAGGTACCAAAGCATTTGGGTCATCACTGCCAGAATGTGAACAGTTTCTTCCCACAAGCCATCAGATGGATCAGTACTCAGGGACTGGAAACACACATACATACACACTCACATAAAACATATGAATTCAAATAAATACTAGCCACTAGCCATGATGATCGCCCCAAACAGTCATACAACAGCTAATCAGTGAGTTCATCTACAAAGACAAGAAGTATGCAAAGCAAATACAGGCCACATTAACCCGTGGATTACAGAAGCTCACGTAACAAATTCAGAGATCACTCGTGGAAGCACGAGACAGAGCCAGGACTCATTTTTTGCATGTTGTTTTTTTATTGCAGATATTTTTTTTTTTCCTCATTTTTGTTTGGATACATGTCAAGACTCAGTTGAGCAACTGTACTGCAGTACTGTGAGCAGAATAATGCATGTGAATACAGGAGGCTGCGGCCCGCAGGAACATTAATACGCCCGCCTTGGCCGCGCTTGTCTTGTTTAATCAAGACGAGTTCGATGACCTTGATTGTCACATTAAAAATGTCCTCATCCAGAGCTTTTTTTTTTTCCATTTTATCTTGACAGCCATTTACATCTGTTCAGAAAGGTGAATTGAGGTCGGTGAGGAGCCATATCCCCTTCGCGCACACACATGGTAACACAAACTGTAAAATGTTAAAAACTATGAGTGCAGGATGCCACCGCACGTAGATCCTCAAATCTCAAAACATCATGGGGAAAAAAAAAAAGCTATAAAAAATAAATAAAACCCACCGTGTGAGTGCTTCGGATATCTGCTCATCAAATTGTGTTAAATATAACTGGGTCAAATCAGAAGTAGTGTTAAATTTATGTTATTTTTAACACACTTTTGTGTCATTCGTATTTTTTTTATTTTTATTTTTTTTATTTACAACTGCAAATATTGCCCCTTCTCATTTGCTACGAGAGGCGTCGGCGTCACCGAGTTAAACACGAAAGTCTGACAGGAACGCTTCGACTGCAAGCATTCCCAGTTTTAAAATAAAAAGAACCACCCTTTCGAGAAGAGATCGCACATGTTGCCAGCTAAATGCACCGTCAGAACTAAAGTGCGTGTGAGATTTTTATCCCCAGTGTAAGCTCCGATTCTCACGGTAGCCGAACAAGGGGATACAGATGAGGCTTGATGGAAAAAAAAAAAAACACAACATGAAAAAAAAAAAAAAAAATCCAGTTGGTGGAAGTATGATGGAAGGCTCGTTCAGGGGAGCCCCGCTTGTATTTTTATTTTTTCTGAGTTCGATCTCTATGAATATGCAACGCGCTCGAAAAAGCGTCTCTTCCGAAGAAGATTCAAGGCTTTTATTTATCCCACTTTCCCCCCCTGCGCTCACTCATTCAGGTTTGTGTGGACGCTGACATGAACTTATTAACACGTAGATGTTGCAGGAAGTCCACCTGACCACAGAGGAGGATTTTGAAGTTGTTAGCGGTGAG
>VUQH01002151.1:0-16321 GCA_015106775.1 Etroplus canarensis
CTAACCCACACACACAACCCCAGAACTGCATAACACTATGAACCTGTCCCTCTCTCTCTCTCTCTCTCTCTCTCTCTCTCTCTCTCTCACTCATTCACACACGCACACACACACACACACAATCTGCACTATCTCAACCGCCGCTACTGCACATCACTTCTTTTTCTTTCGGCTCTAGTGTCTTGTTCTTGTGTTGTCTTTTTCATTGTGCCTTTCTTGTGTACTGTTTTCTACAATGTTGGACTTTTGCACTATGTTAAAAAAGGGTGTTCTTTGCATTGTTTGCAACTATTGCACACGTTGCACACATGGCACTTTATTTATTTATATTTTCAATTTTTAAACTTAAATTTTAAACTGTGAAAAAAAAAAAACCCTAGTCCTAGTTCTGTTTTTCATATTTCATACCTTTCTGTCATATGTTTCTGTCATATGTCATATGTTTATATGTTGCACCAGGTCCTGGAGAAACGCTATTTCATTTCACTATGTTCTGTGTTAGCTATATGTGGCTGAAATGACAATAACGCTTTTGAATCTTGAATCTTGTGAGTGTGTGTTAGAGTGAGGACCCAATATGGTTTTAAGCAAGCTTTTAATAAGCTGATACAAAGACTATGAAATAACCAGCATTCATGGAGTACAAACTAGCTTCCAATCAAAATTATTTTAGTTTTGTATTTTCTAATTAGTTTTTACTTTTATTTCGTTTTGAGATTTTGTTTTCAATTCAGCTTAGTTTCAGTTAGTTTCCAGAGTGGGTTTGCTCATTTCAGTTTAGTTTTTATTGTTTGAAAGTGTTTTGTTTTAGATTAGTTTTTATTAGTTTCAGTGTTAGTTTTAGTTTTCTTGATTATTATAATATGGATGGTATTTGTCAGGGGAAGATGTAAGATGTTTAGATCAGAAATTACAATAAAAATACAACACTTTGTGAAGGCAGATGAGTCACAATCATGTAGATTCTCAATAAACAGATGCACCAAAGCCTCATCAGACAGGCTTACTGACCAAATTTAACCCAACTGACAAAAACTAGAATTAAGGACATTTTCTGTATTATTTTATTTTAGTTGGTTTCCTAAGCCTACAATGTCATTTTAGTTTTGATTTTCCCAAAAATTCTGTTTTTTTATTTTTATTTCAGTTCACTAAAAAAAATTTCTCATGTAGTTTTAGTTTACTATAATAACCTTGTTTCCAACACAGAGTGCAAAAGCAAGACAAGAAAATACACAACTAACAAAGCAGACAATGCAATGTGGCACAAAGGAAGGGCAGGGGTATAAATACACCAGAGACTAAGGACTAATGAGCAACAGGAGCGAGAGGAGCACAAGTGACAACAATCAAAAGCAGGATGTAAAACTGAAAAAAATACATGAAACAAGAAAATAAAACAGGAAACAGAAAACATCACAGGGAACGTCACACAAGACTAAACTTGACCAAAGACAGGAACACAGCAGGAAACATCTAAAGAATAAAATAGCGTAGGCAGGGCTCACCAGAGAACAAATACGAACCAAGGATGCAAAACCAGAACATAAAAACTAAGAATTTCAAAATCCTAAGCATAAAAGAACTCAAAAATATACAAAACCAAACTACAAAAGCCCGACCATGACAACGTGTGTTTTAAGAGTACAACTAAATAAATTAAATGCTAATAGAAAACAATGAAATGTGAAAACTATGCCCAAGAAGAGCATTCAAAAGTTGAATGTGAATTTTAAAATTGATATCAGACTATTTATAATATTATGGTTATTAATTATAGTCGGAGGGGCCCCTGTGAATTTTTGCCTTGGGCCCCCACAGTCTTGAGAATCATCACTGCAGAAACAATCCAACAAATATGTTTCAGACAGAAATATTATCCCCCTGGTCAAAACAGTATGACAGCAAAAACTGAACCACAGAAAGACAGATGTTGACATTGCTTTCCTGTAAAACAGATGTCTAGTCAGACCATCTTTAACAAACTGAGAAATTTCAGATTATGTATCAGATTATTGCAATGAAGGAATTAAAAACATCTGTCTATGTTTTTTTTTAAATTTTTTAATGACATTTGACTGATAAACAGGCCATTTGGGCCTGAAAATAAGTTATTTACTTTAAAGGTTACAATTGTGTGGTAAATCTACAGTAAGCATTCACTATTTTTCTCAAATTGGTATTTGTAATCTAGAGTGAACAAAATTAAGACTCAGCTCTTTTAAAGTTATTAATAAATACAATTTATTTATTTATGCTTCTGGCAAACTGAAGCTATAGCAAGTAGAAACCTTGAGCATACCATACAAAACACAATAACAGTTAACATGGTCAGAAAGTTACAAATTAGAACCGGTATGTGAATAGTATCAATTTTCTAATCAACTACTTGAAAGAAATCAAAAGTGAACTCACACAGACATCCAGATGTCACATAAAATATTTTAACTAATGATCAATTTTGAGACACATGAAAATATTTCACCTGCATGATAAACAGTCTGACACCAACATCTGCCAACAGCAAGGTTTAAGAAGCCTTTGATTAAGGTTTATTAATGGGTATATAGCCAAAAGGTACAAAATGTGTATATAAATTAAAAAAAAAGATTTCATTGTTGATATTTCTAGAGAGCAACTAAGTGCACAATCATGAAAATACAACAGAGAGGAAGAAACACATTTCACATCATTTTCAGGTGTTTATGCATTACTCTGTCATGTCCACTGGCGTGATGATCAGCGGCAAGTCGTTCTTTCCTCCCTTGTTAGTGCAGGGACTGAAGAACGGGTAGATGGATTCATTGAATATGTCATTGAAAGTGTAGATGTGGATCTTAGCATCAACGTTGTAGAAAGACACCTGCAGAGTCATGAGACCATGTGATTACCGAGCACACCAACAAAGAAAATATACTGCCATACATGGTTAAATAAGCTGAATTAAATGGTGAATTTGCTGTTTTCACATTTTGCGTAAGACATTTCAAATTCTGTAAAATATATTTCTCATAAGGCACCTGTCCTCTTTCGTAATCCACAAATATCCCGATCTTCTGAGGGTGAAGGTTTATTTGGACATCTGTGCAGGGTTCACTGCGAAAGGCGTATTTTTTCCTGTGGGAAGGAATAAGGGGGAGACCAAGAGAAAGGAAAAGCAAATGAATGACAAAAAAAAATCGGAACAAGTCTATAGTGCACCAGGGCATAAATTCAACATTTCAATCTTCTCCTTTCGGCTCCTCCTGGTAGGGGTCACCACAGCAGATCATCTGCCTCCATCTCACCCTATCCCTTGCAACTTCTTCCCTCACACCTTCACTATAGCCATCAGCCTTCTCTGTGGTCTTCCTCTTCTCCTCCTGCCTGGCAGCTCCATCTTTAACAGGTGGAGAAGAGGAAGACTGCAGAGAAGGTTCGTGTTGTGATCTTTACATTAACATTACTCTGGAGTTGTGCTTGTGTCCTTTTGATGAACATAAGTGAAATTATTTGTCTCATTTTAGCTTTGCTCTTGGTCTCCACCCACTGGTGGTTGAAGTCTGATTGGTGGATAAATGTTCCAAATATTTGGCATATTTGTTCACTGTTGCTGCTGGCAAATAATGTGCTAAAGCACAAAAAATGGAATCTGCTCAGTTAGGTGATAATTTTTAGCAGGGTTGTTACTCGCAAGACTACTAAACTATACATAGCCATCTGATCATTGCTAGTTTAGTGACTGGTGCAGGTTTAAGGCCCTCATTAACAAAAAGTTTATTTGTCATGTCATGTTTCCCTTTACACTTCCTCAACTTTGGGAAAAAGTTGAGATTCTTGGAAACCAGTGTGTTGCTCTAGGACACTTCCCAGTGTTCATAGAGAAAACTCAGGAAATAAACCACCAGTCCGCAAATTACAAGCCAGTCCACTCAATAACCTTTGCAAAAGCCATGCCAGAAGAGGGGTACATCAAGTAACTATATTTTCCTGATCAAGTCCTGATTTGTTCGGGAGCTTACTGATATTCTCAGCTCCTGAATCCGTGGATATTTTTACTCCATACAGACCTCAGGTTAAAGGGTTTAGAGATAAAGTCAAGGAGGCATGGTTTGGACAGCTGCACAGGAGGGATAGAAGGTGGATTGAAGATGGAGCTGTCAGGCAGGAAGAAAAGATGAAGACCCTGGAGAAGGTTCACGCAAAGGGTTGGAATGACAGAAGAGGATGCAGGGATAGGGTGAGATGGAGGCAGATGATCCACTGTGGTGACTCCAAAAGGGATCAGCTGAAAGAAGAAGCTAGAAGATCACATTTAATGGCAAAACTCACTTGTCTCTTAAACTGAGGAACCAGAATCCATTGGTCGGGGTGTAATCAATCTTCCCCTTCCTGTTGACCGAAAACTTGGCCACACCCAGATCCCAGTCCTTCTTCCCGCCCACCTCCACCTGTTCACAGTAGGCGGGACAAACTCACACACTTAAATACTGAAACTCATGAATGGCCACAGAGGCTGCATGTAAATATATTCAGTCAAGGTTTGTTAACCTATCACCAAAAAAATGCATCTTGTAATGAAAACAGTCTGACATCCAGTTAAATGACAATGAACAAGTGGGTTATAATAAATAGGCATTCATTTTAAGATTCTGAAAGGGTTTTAAACTTCTTACCTCCCAATAATGTCTCCCAGAAGAGATCGCCTCCCTCCCCAGGACACAGACAACTCTGTCAAACCTCTCTGGGTTGTCTGGCACCAGCTGGTGTCGATCTCCGCACCTCACCTGCAGAAACACACATTTCATTGATACTACTATTCAGCAGCAGAGTTCATTTAATGTAGATTTACACAATCCTGTATTTTTCTACCATGAAGCTTCCATGTGATTGAAAGAAACATGTCAGAAGCCTCCACCCAAGGTGGAATATGAGTGTGGAATTTGAATGGATAATTTACACTCTGGATGCCTTCAGAAATAAAAATAAATTATCTAATGTTCTAGTAATGGAACATGAGCCTCACACTTTTCAGGTCCCTGGACAGCACCAGTCTGGGATGGGCAGTATCGGAGTCCAGAGTTACATTCACTGTGTTGAAAGACGAGTTAAAGAACTTTATTTAGTCTTCTTTATCTCTGTATTGCATGTGTGCATAATTTTGGTTTCACTGAATTTAGTGTGCGTAAACGTAGCTTACGTGCATACTCCTGCACTCTCCTCATCCCTGCAGAAAAACACAATGATTACAGCGCTGCTTTTAAAACTCACTAGATTACATTTGGATCTCCATTACCAGAACGTTGGAGGTGGAAGGCAGATATTATTCATCAGTTCATGTGCAGTGTAAACAATAATATTGCAAATTTTTGAGCTGGAGAGAGAGTTGACACTCACTGGGCTGTGCTTGGGCAGGACTGGGCTCCACTACTGTAGCAGGAAAGCCTGAACAGAAACAAGACTGTGTATCAGGTACAAACACAGGGGTACTTCATCAGTTCACAGGGGTACTTCAGGTATGTTTTGAAAACTACTGAAATATTACAGAGAAGTTCATGTGACTTTCACTTTGGTGTAGTAAGCCAGAACACTAAGATACACTGCCAGCTGGCTGTATCTCAATACTTTATGATAATGTCCATTGTGCTATCTATCTTGGACACATAAGGAAGACAAGTGCGCTTTTTCCAAGCTCCAAACTCCAGGGCTGAAAAATGAAGCCAATGTGATTGTGCTGAAAACTGCAGTTGCTCTAATGGCCACTTGAGGCTGGCTCCACAAGTCAGTCAATCACTATGGGCTCTTATGTTAAAATGCTCTTTTTAGCCTCTTTGGTAGATTCTTCCTTCATAACAACTGTACATTGGGTTTTTAATAACTCACCCATTTTGATACCCTTAAGGCTCAAAGTTAGGCACATTGATTAAAATGTGTGCCAACACAGGTGGCTGTAGCCAACAGTTTTCTGCTGGGTTTCACTGCCTGTAACCAAAGCCATTGAATTAGGCCTCTCCAGCTAGGCCAGCACTAGGTATGGGCAGGGGTTGGCTCAGCCCATCCAAACACCCAAAAGCAAAGGAACACATTTTTTGTTTTTGCCAGAAAAAGCAGCAGGAAAGCAAAAGTACAGTTTCTATAATTTAGGTGGGCAGCCTGCAGATCACCAACATGTTTTGTCATGTTTCTGGTCAGTAAAATAAGTTGTTACATATAAGTTGTTAAATCTGTCTCAGTTTTTTCTTGATCTATTTGCATCCTTTCTGACTGGCTGCAGGCACTACGGGGAAACCTGCTAGGTTTGTCTACTACTGTTTGTGTTAATTTTTAACTTAGATGTGCATTGTAGTGTTTAATTGTTCTTTATAATATCTTCATGAACTTTTATGGTAGGACTACACTGACTGAGCAGCCTAACAACAAGAAAATAAGCTCCATATGAGCACTTTCAGCCTCAGGCTGGGGTTGACAGACCTCTCAGAATCCACACATCAGGTGCAAAACAGTCACCCTCACATAAGGACTTAATGCACGCACTACATCATCCATCACTCACATAGATGCATGCAGCCTGCCCCCCTCTCTCTGAATATAATGAAGAGAGAAATGTGTAAGTTTGAGCTGTCGATCTACTAGAAGTTAAACATGATGTTTCAAAATGAAAATATCATGTTAATACCACATTTAATACCCCAAAAACTGTAAATATGTTTTTCAGAACATCTTTATTACCATACTAAAGATTTTCACATGAATAAAACACCTATTGATAGCACTCTCCTTTTTTAAAAAAAATGATGATAGACATCTAATAATGTCATTTTTGTGAACTTTTTAAATTATGTACAGAAATATAGTGAGTGACTAGTGAGCTGAGTTAGAATCAAATCCCCAGCCGAAATTACTCTTGCAATCCACCCCCATCACAGTGGCTGCATTGGTCTATGTCAGCCTTCATATGGCCTAAATACAGTATAATGTCAAAGTACCTAAACAGTCTCAACATCCATTGTTCTGGAGCTTTCTGTCATATCACACAATCATCTTTCAATTAAAGTTTACATCCTCCTTCTTTATTTTGCCCATTTTAAATGGCCTTTCCAACTTTGTCCAGGCTTGATGGTCTAGGGGTATGCTTTTTCACTTTGGGTGAGAAACCCTGGGTTCAAGGCCTGCCTGAGCCCATGTGGCACTTGAAGCTCTAATCCACACTTACTGACAATAAAATCACATATATACTAAACATAAAAACATCTCATTGTATTGTTTCTTCTAGTAGCCTAATGGAATTATATGAAAATGTCCTCCAGGTTTGGTGAATGGAATTCTAGTTCTTCAGTATTTAGCATTAGTATCTGTGTCTGTGCAGTGTATGACTGCAGCTTTCTACCCTAAGTGGATAACTTAGCACTTCATATGGTCACTTTTAGTTAAAAAAAAACAACATGGGGTGGCCAAGAGTGGCTAAAGTTGAAGCATCATAAGGCAGAGTCCAAAACCAGTGGGTGATGTCATGGTGGCCACATCCATCTATGTCAGCCCTCATATGGCCTAACTGCAGTAAAATGTCAAAATACTGAAATAGTCTCAAGGGCCATTCTGACATATGACAGTTTTCATCCATTCATCCATTTTCTGTCTCTTATCTGGGTCTGGGTCTTGACAGAGGCAGTCTCAGTAGAGATGCCCAGACCATTAGCTCTCCAGCCACTTTCTCCAGCTCTACCAGGGGGGGGTCACCAAGGTATCCCCAAGCTATCTAAGAGATATGATCTCTCCAGCATGTCCTGGATCCACCCTAGGGCTCTCCCCTGGTAGATATACCCAGGAGACATCCTTATAAGAGGATGCCTCCTGGATGTGAAGTATACATTTGCTGTCATCATTTTACTAGATTTTCACAGGACTTTCTAAAGGTGGTGGTAAAAGAGGTGGCTTGTTGGTCTAGGGGTATGATTCTTGCTTCAGGTGTGAGAGGTCCTGGGTTCCAATTCCTGTACAAGCCCAAGTGGAAGTTGCAGCTTTAATCCACACTTATTGATTTCAGAAGAACAACATTCATATATCAAAAGCATGCTAGTGTGGAGTTCCTTCTAATGGTATGCTATGTATTGTCTACATCTTAAAATAAGTTTACTCTCCAGTTTTGGTGAGAGAAAGTTTGCTACCTTAAACTAAAAACTAAGCACGCCATATGTTTTTCTAAATATGGTCACTTCTGATTAAAAAATCAAACAAGGGGGCAGCCAAAACACTAAAGCTTTATAATAAAGATTCCAAAACCAGTGGGTAATGTCACAGTGGCTATATCAATCTTTTGTATACAGGCTGTCATTTTTTTCATAGAAAAGACAGACTCCATATGTTTTGTTGCCATCTAAATCTGAAAGGTCTTTGTAGAGTCAAGTAGACTTCATGTCTTATTTTCATGTCCTAGTTTTCCATTACACTGACCTGCTTCCGTAATACTCTTCAGTTCTTCGTAGAACTTCTCCACCTGAGTTACCAGAGACCTGTAAATGGATTGTGTTCCCAAGTCGGAGCTGACTGACACTGTAGACCAGTCTTTGGTAGGTGGAGGATTGGAAAGAATTGGGAACGTCTGAGAAGTGGGTGGAAAGAAACGTCAGAAACTGTCTCAGCTCAGTCTCACTTGGCATTTGTTCCTTGGCAGTTTATCATCAGATTCAACCACAAATTCTCACTGACCTTCACACAGTGTACGTGGTCATCTGACTGGGCGAGCTTGACCAGTTCACTTTCTCTCTTCCTCAGTTCTTCGATCTCCTGTTCCAGCTGGCGTATCATGGATTCACCGTGGCGTGCCGCTGCTCTCCGGCTGATTTCCATCACCTCCAACAGCTCTGCCTGGGAGCGTTCAATGGCAGACACCAGACTTGAGAACAGGCACACGCTGCCCGCTGTCTCTCGATCCACCGCCAGCTGGAGAGTTGAAAAGTGTAATGGATATCTGTCAACACATCTTGTTAATCACCATGTTTTTTCTGTCAGGGGCAAAAACTGCAAAAAATGGTTGGAGACCAAAAGGTTTGCATAAACCCTCAAAAAATGGGCAGGAATACTTAAAAGAGGTAAAAGAACTAGACCTGATGTCTTTCACCCATGACAGACAATTAATATCTCTCTGACCTGGGTCAACACCTTTGTGGGATCATGCCGGTGGGAACCCATTATGAAGGCTTGCCTGTTCTCCATTCCATCAAAATCTATAATGAGCTATTGTGATAATGTCACAAATCTCTACAACGGCTGCAGATGTGGTGGTGGGTCAAAATCATAACTCCCAGCTTTTGTCAGGGAGATATAATTAGTAATGCATAAATTTTAGTGTAAATAAATTCAAACTGAATCCTCCAGATTGTGGAAAAGAATTTATAATCTGAGGTAAAAATTTAATAAATTATCCCAAATTAGGAGATAATGAAAACTGAAAAAAAAAACTTTACATTAATGTAAAACAATAAAGGTTTAATGAAAAACAAATAAACTGGCAACACGTTTTAATACAGACAATTTGGAATTAAAAAAGAGAACTTTAAAGATATATGGAACTTTTGGGATTTGGTCAAACCCCTAAACATCCAGGTAAAGCTAAAAAAATAAATAAATGTTGTGAGCACAAAAAACCAATAACTCAACTAATAAATGATTAAATTAGATAAGTAGAACACTTTAAATTTAAAATAAATACTAGAAAATGTGATATATATCTGGATATCAATTTAAAAAACACACAAATCCATGTTTGAATACACTTTTTATGTGGCACTGATAAAAAGACAAGAGGCAGAGTAGGAAGAGTTGAAGATGCTGAGATTTCTCTGGGAGTGACCAGGATGGACAGGATTAGAAATGAGTCCATCATAG
The DNA here is from genome assembly GCA_015106775.1 of Etroplus canarensis. Classification (NCBI taxonomy): domain Eukaryota; kingdom Metazoa; phylum Chordata; class Actinopteri; order Cichliformes; family Cichlidae; genus Etroplus; species Etroplus canarensis. The sequence continues at coordinate 9,865 of VUQH01002151.1, forward strand.
GAATAGCGTAAGTTGAGAAGTTTGGAGACAAAGTCAGAGAGGCAAGGCTGAGATGGTTTGGACATGTTCAGAGGAGGGATAGTGGATATATTGGACAAAGGATGTTAAAGCTGGAGCTGCCAGGCAGGAGAAGACGAAAAAGACCACAGAGAAGATTCATGGATGTAGCGAAGGAGGACATGCAGAGGGTTGGTGTGAGGGAAGAGGATGCAAGGGATAGGGTGAGATGGCGGCAGATGATCCACTGTGGTGACCCCTAACGGGAGCAGCCGAAAGAAGAAGAAGATGAAGAAAAATAAGAAGAAACCATAAATATTCAATAAAATTCCTAAAGTGTTATTTTTATTTTTTCTATTTTTTATTTTTTATGATGCAAAGGGTATGCAGTCTGTGTGTGTAGTGGGTATATGTATGTATGTGTATATGTTATGTGTTTGTGAAATAATTTTAAAAAAGACAATAAACATATTGGCAAAAAAAAAATATTCCTAAAGTGTGGAAGTATATTTTGAAGATACACTATATTGTAAAACCGATCAATTAAAAAAAACAAAGAAAATCTAACAAAAATGTAACAAAAAGGATGTGAATATAATCAGAATACTGAAGGGTTGGCAAGTTTGACCTTTGAAAAAGTGGAATGAAATCAGGAAATGGTTTACCAAAAAACAAAGACAACATCTCTGTTTTTTTGTGATAAAGTGACAGTAGGATTTATAAGTTTTGCCATATACCTGTTGTATTTATATAAGAGAGAGAAAGAGAGAGAGAGTGAGAGAGAGAGAGAGAGAGAGAGAGAGAGAGAGTGTTTACCTCCACTTCAGTCACTGACATCTTGATCTCTTCGATCTTGGTCATTCTCTTTCTGATCATCTCCTGTATCTTCTGCTCGGTCACAGTTAGCAGTGTCTAAACACACAAATGTCCATACGTCACTTCACTGACTTCTCTAACCTGATCAGTAAGTGCCTAAGCCTGACCATGAACTTGACCTTAAGCATCACACTTCTTTTTGGAAAAGAGAGAAAGCCGCTGCAGAATTAGTCTGTTGGTTTGTCCATCATGAGCATAGACCACATACTGTATAAAAGATGAACATAGCCAAAGTGATGTCACCCCATGGTTAGTGTAGGCTTTGAGCTGAACGCTCCTGCTGCAGCCATTTTGGTGTTTTGAAACTGGAGATGACAAGCAAGTGATGGATCGGACTGTGAAACCACAGAGACTGCACACTCATTGGCAGACATTAGCCAATGAGCATATCCTAAATGATCCTCCCTTCTGATGCCACCTAATGACCACAGTCTAACACTTGAAGCCAGAAACTAATCAGGAAAGTGTTTACTGAGATCACGTGGCACAGGAGTTGATTGTTATTTTTTCCATAAACATCTATATAGCTAAAATACATACAAGGAGAGGCATTGCCCCCTGCTGGCTGTTCAAAAGAATGCAGATTTAAGGTACTTCTGCTTAACATTTTGTACCACTATATGAACAAGAGTATTTGGCCACATCTTTTCAGTCCCATTGCCACAGAGGTAAAAAAATAAAAGTCTGTCTTTACAAACTTTTTTGAAAAAATGAGTCATTCTAAAGAATTCGAACATGCTACTTTAACAGAATGCCACCACTGCAGCAGGTCAGTTTGCGGAATTTCTCCCCCTAGATATTCTGCGATTGACTGTAAGTGGCATTGTTGTAAAGTGGAAGCATTTAGGAAGCATGGCAACTCAGATACCAAGTGGCAGATTATTGTGAAGTTGCAAAGTGAGATTGCTGAAGCGCATAGTGGTTAAAAGTCGCTAATGCTCTTCTGACTCAGTAACTGCAGAGCTCCACACCTCTTCTGGTGTCAACAGCACAAAGACTGTGTGCTGGGAGCTTCATGGCATGAGTTTCCATGGCCGAGCAGCAGCATGCAAGCCTTACGTCACCGAACAATGGCAGACGTAAGATGGTGTTACGTACACCACAACTAGACTCTGAAGCAGTGTTGTGTTGAATGATGAATCATGCTTCTCTATCTAGCAGGCTGATGATGAGATGATGAGTCTGGGATTGGCAAATGCCTGAAGAACCTTACCTACTTGACTATATTGTGTATGGATTGGTAGAGGGATAATGGGATAATGGTATGGGCTTGTTTTTCTGGGGTTGGTTGGCCTGGGCCCCTTAGTTCCAGTAAAAGAAATCTTAATGCTTCAGTTTACCAAGACATTTTAGACATTTCTATGCCTCCAACTTTGTTGGAGCAGTATAGGGAAGGCCTTTTTCTGTTCCAGCACCACTGTGCTCCAGTATACTAAACAACATCCATAAAGACGTGGCTGGATGAGTTTGATGTAGAAGAACTTGACTAGCCCTCACAGAACCCTGACCTCAACCCCATCCAGCACCTTTGGGATAAACTAGAATAGAGATTGTGAGCTAGGCCCTTTCATCCAACATCAGTGTCTGACCTCACAAATTTTCTTCTGGATTAATGAGCAAAAATTCCCTCAGACACACTCCAAAATCTTATAGAAAGCCTTCCCAGAGATGTGGACGGTGATGTTGCTGTACAAGGGGACAAAGTAAGGCATTTTTTCCCTAACACTTAGGGCTTTAGAATGGGTTATCATAAAAGCTCCTGCAGGTGTAATGTGTAAGTGGCACAATACTTTTGTCCATATAGTCTAAGTCCATTTTTATACTTTTTGTGGTCCAGATTAAATATGTCAACACATACTGGATCACAATGAAACTTTAATAACTATTGTAAACCTAATGACTTTTAATCTAGTGTTATCATCGGATCAAAATGATAAATCTCCTTCTGTCCACATATTCAGGCAACTAATGACATTCAATCAGCAGGTAGGTTATAGCATGAATGTAGACTCTTTGAGTTACCATATGTATCTAATAAATAATTATATTTAGCCAAAACTGCTAAAACTTTTCAGTGTGGCTATGGCTAGCCTCTTCCCAGTTTTCCAGCTTTCAGATACTTGGAAAAATGTGGAACACAAAGCAGAAGAACTGAAATGAGTAAAATGTCACTATGTACCTATGTAGATAATTATGAGCACGCAAATAGGCATACATAGTAGTTTACAGTTGTTTGAATACAATATTATTTTCTGTAATCAAACTTCTCTGCTTCAGATGTAGGATTTACGCACAATTCTAAAACCATTTTGTCATCATTGGGCCGGATTGCTGTGTGTCATGCTGGTGCTGGTTTCTGGACATAAGGAAATTCCTGCTGTTACATATCAGTCATCACCTGCTGTGTAATAGCCCTTTGTTGCTGTTTTTCTTAAAACCATTGTTCTCTATTGTGTGAAAATCCCCCAACATGAATCAATCAGTCCTTTGTTTTATTCTGTCTGTTTTGTTTTCCAAACCTTGGTTTCCATCCATTCGGTTTCAACAGACACTGTGTCATGATCCGGATGGTCCTCGTACTCGCATTCAGGACAGATACACACATGGTCACTTCTACAATAAATCTGAAACCAATCAAAGAGAGAGTTGTGTATTATGGTCTTGTTTGGTGAAGTTGAATCAAAAGTCACAGAAGGTGAATATTTTACCATTATCCCCCTGTTATGGATCTCACAGAGAGGGATGCTGTGGCTGCTCTCAACCCCACTCAGGGTGAATCTTCTCCGGCCTTTTGAGTGGTGGAAAGGATTTGGAGGTGGAGGACCTGCGAAATTGTGGTTCAGGGCATCCATTTGGCTGTGGTTTGGCACAGATGAAGCTTGTGAGTTTGTGGCTGGTGGAAACAATGTTGAGGTGGTTCTATCTTCAAAGGCTGAAAACACAAGGAACTTCAAATTTTACCTTATGTTAGTCAGTCTGCTCACCATTTTAGTGCAGGGTAAAATGTATCTTTAGCTACAGCATGAACTGCAGTGAAATTAGGTAGAATCATTCAGTTTAATGACTTTGTTTAAAGCTTGTATATAATTTAATATACAAGAATACTAAACTAAGATGACAAACATGCTTTAGACTAGTAGTCTTGGTAAAAATTTTTGTTGTGTAGTTTTGACTCTATGTCAACCATATCTGTTCTTGTGTGCACCAAATGTGACATCACCACAGGTGCATCGGATTCACTGCAGTCTTCTACTAAATGATAGGCATTGCCAGTCAGACCAAAAAAAAAACCCCTCAATATCAAAACTTCCATAGGAATACAAGAACTCAAAGTTTGAAGCAAAGCAAATGTGGGTTTTTTCCTTAAAGCTTTATCCAGAAGCTCATCTTTTCGAGCAGTTGCAACATTTCCCTCTATAATCTGAGAATATGGGCAAAAGTATAAGTAGTACGGCTGAGGGACATATCTGCTTTGCATTCTCAGTGGGGGTTCTTCTGCTCATTCTTGGAAGCTATAGCTTTAAACATGCATAACATCTCCAGCTTTCTTTAAAGCTCCACTAATCCAGATTGCTGTCCTATCAAACATTTGCAATACATCCTTCTGTACTAAAATGACAGTAAAGACAGACATAATTTTATTCTCATGTCTTCAGGAATTCCATTTGGGCCTGGGGACGAAAATCAAGAGTTGCAATATGACACCAAACTGGGACACGCACCAGCAGTTGTGACAGTGGTGTAAACTTGGTGTTGGTCCATACTAATGTATTAATGTAATGACTGAGAGCCCCAGTACTACTTTTGCACAAATGAAAAAGCGCTTTTATGCACATTAGAGTTAGGGTTAGCCTCCCAGTGCCACTGAAATAATTAAGCAGTTAAGATACTGGATGGATGGAATTTTACTCCAGAGACAGAGAACCTTCAGAAAGGCAGGAGTTGCAGTGCAACATCTTTCTGGCAGCAAGACAAAATAAGAGTGGCGGTGAAATGGTGGTGAGCTTTTTGTAGTTTATCTTTGGGGTTCTGTAGTTTCACCGCATCACCACTAATGTCCATCATCACAGTCTGTGTGAAGTCAGATTGACTACTCTTATCTTAACTTCTTATGAGTTCTTCTTAATATCTTGATGAAAAAATGTCATGAGGTCAAGGGAAAGTGATTGGGACAAGACATTGGACATAACATTTGGTCTTTTCAAACAGAGGCACTTTTCCACTGTCAGTTAGACAGTCCATTTAAATCCCCATTCACACATTACACATGGAAACATCTCTGGCTTATTCTGACTCACAGGCCACCACTGAGTGTGTCTTTGGGTGATGCACTTTCTTCTTCAGCTCATGAAATAAATCATGTAGCATGGCTTTGTCACTTCCCTGTCCTTTTTCTCCTCTCCTCCCCTTTATTGTTGCATCTCCACCTTTCATAGATTTGAACTGTTCAGTGATTTCTCGCAGTGTCCTGTTGATCTGGAGGTCTGGTCGTTTCTCGAAAGTCTTCTTACAGAGAGGGCACTGGCAAACCTGTCAATTAAAAAGAAGAAAACAAGACAAGATAAAAGATGGAAGCAAAAGGTGACAGGGAGATGCAGAACATGGGAAAGAAATTGACAAAGTTAAACAAATGCTCTGCCAAAACACAACACAAAAACTAAGATCAAGAAATAAGAAAGAGAAAAAAGAAGCACCCCAAGAAAACGCACCTGAGCTCCATCCCAGTATTTGCTGATGCAGTGCATGCAGAAGCTGTGGCCACATGGCGTGGATGAGGGGTTGGTAAACAGATCGAGGCATATGGAGCACTGGAACTGCTCATCAGACAGAAAACTGCCATTTAAGGACATCCTGTGAGAAGCAGAATGCAGACACATATGATCTTTAGGAGAGTTAAGGCATGCAGATAATGAGGGCCTGTTTTTCAGAAGCATGACTAAAGGCAAACCTAGTTTCACTGGAATAATTAGATGATTAACCAAAGCCAAACATTTGATCATTCCAGCTTGCCCCATGGGATGATCCTCAGCATTTCCAGTTGTATGTTGCAGTAAACTAAATATCTTAACATCTAAAGTTTTGGCATGGTTCAGCACAACTGAGACTCAGATATTACTGCGTGAAACATTCATTATTTTGATGATGATTAATGAGTCAGACAATATTTTTCTTCCTCTTCTTTAGGGGTCCATCTCACCCCATCTCTTTCATCCTCTTGGCTCACGCCTCCTCCTTCACTACATCCATTAACGTTTTCTGTGATCTCCCTCTGTTTCTCTTGCATCTTTGATTTCAACATCCTTTGGCCAATATATCTACTATCCCTCCTCTGAACATGTGCAAACAATCTCAGCCTTGCTTTTCTTATTTTGTCTCCAAATGGTTCAACCTGGTCTGTCCCTCTGATGTACTCATTTCTAATCCTGTCCATCCTGGTCACTCCCAGGGAAAATCTCAGCATCTTCAATTCTGCCACTTCCAGCTCTGCCTCCTGTCTTTTGTCAGTGCCACTGTCTCCAAACCATACATCATAGCAGGTCTCACTACCATCTTGTAAACCTTCCCTTTCACTCTTGCTGCTATC
>VUQH01002152.1:3357-20383 GCA_015106775.1 Etroplus canarensis
ACACACACGGAGTCAATGCAAACTACAGAGCCATCCAAGAAACTTGCATTAGAACAAATTAGAAATCAGACTTGTTCTCCTCTGAGTTTTTGGCTCCACCATCTGGTCAACACTGACACAGATCTCAGTCCAACACTTGTGCAAATCATTAACATTACAGCTTATCCACTATATAAACTCGGCAGATTATATATGCTGTAAATACCACACTATAACTGGGCAGATTTTCTTTCTGCTTACAAAAGAAAATGCATAAGCAAGAAATTCAACTTTAGTTTCCGTGGCAAATTGCTACACTGCTCAACTGTGGTCTTGTATTAGGCAGAAGAAGATTCTTCTTCTGAGATCTTGTATGTAATGACATAAATGACTCTAGATCATAGAAGGAAGTAAATGCCCTGCAACTGTGAGTTCAACTGTTAAAGCAATTACAAATATATTATTCTGGGATAACAAAGCATGTAATAACTCTAGCATAAATAAGAGTGTGATGTTGGTTTATAATTTCAAAGAGGAGAAAAAAGAAACAAAGCTGTGGTGTTGCTTGGTTGTCTTTACAATGCTAAGTTTATTGACTGGTTCGAATGAGATTGGTAAAGAGAGGGTTTTCGCTCACCGGGGAGTAAGCTGGTAAAGGAAGGAGAGAGTCTCACTAAAAAGATCTCATGTTATGGCAGCTGTTATTAAGGCTCTTCATTTGCTTTTGAAGACAGGCTGGGGGGATCAGTCGTGGCAGGTTACAGACATGTGGTGTCTCCATTGCTTATTCACCTACTGACAACATCCTTTGAAATAAAACACTTTTTTCTGCCTGTGTCTGTGTACAAAATACAGGTAGGTAACTATGTGTGGGTTTTATTTTATTTTTTTATTTTTGCTAAGGAGTTTCCTTGACACTCTAAATTTAACAATTAATGCTGAAACTTTTTTGCTACAAGCCAAAAAATTTTGAATGTTTTTCAAGAAAGTAAGCCATACACACTGATAACAAACACTGACAATACTACACTTTTTAAACAATAGGAAACATTAAATATGTAAATTCTGACAGAATAATTCCTTTGGTACACAACGAGGGTAAAAAATGCTACTGAGTATTTAAAAGAAGGCACGGGCAGACATTAAATAAAAGGGATTTAATTTCGTTTTTAAAAATCAATTTAGAAAACTATTTTTAGAAAAAAACTTCCTGATACAGGTAACCTGATACAGATGCCGATCTGTAATGTTGGCTGGGGGGACCTTCACCACCTCAGAGTGATAGTGGGTTAGTCTTGAAAATATACATTTCCATTTATTGCTTTACTAAAAGATTCAAAGTGTAAGTCCATGTCCATACTCAACACCTTTTAGCCCCACTTCTGTCTCCCATTTCCCCTAAATCAACATCACATTTTAGACACAAGGGCCAATGCGGATATATTTTAAAATGCTGGTCCGGCATTGTAATGTGGGCCAAAGCCCCAGGAGGAGCAGTGAATTATGAGATGGCCACAGACTAAACCGCACATTACATTATTGCTCACTGGTAAAAAAAAAAAAAAAAAAAAAAAAAAAAAAGAAAGGGTGGGAAAAAAAAAAAAAAAATAAAAATGTCTGTAAAGCTCCATCAAGACACTCAGATCAAAGGCTATTTTTCAGGAGTTTGCCTGACAAAAGACAAGGATCAACGCTGATTTACAGTAAAAAGTATGGGTGGATTTCAATTTTTTAAAAAGTTAAAAAAAGGGCCTCAGATTTTGACCAATTATGATCATATGCACATGCCTATTATACACAATATAATTTTACTATTTTTTTTCATTGAAGTTTACTAAAACAATGACATTTGGTAATAATTAAAGTAGAATGATGAATGGAAACTGCACTGTCAATATACCACCTTCAAACTGAGTTTGTCTTAATGCCCTCATGTCTCCCTTTCCCTCTCTACTAACAATGGAAGCTAAAAGTCAGGCTTGTTTGTTTGGAGGAGTATTCAAGCACTTCTTCCAAACACATTCTTCCTCTCCCCACGCGATACTGCTGTTACCGCTGCTGAGAACTGGCAGAGTGGGTTTCCTTCCATTAGAGCAGCATTGGGGAACTAACCATGCAGAAAGCAGCAGGCTTAAGGAAAACGTGTTTCTCTTTTAAATGGATAGGCAGTAAACACTCTCCCTAGTGACTGCTTTCTCCTGACAAAAATGATATTTGATGCTTATACCAACTGACTAGACCCAGATGAAGCCCTCAATACTGAGGTCTTTGCAAGACTCGGCACTCAGTTGGACCTTTTTTAAAATGAATAAATATTTGTACATGTGAAGCAACAGTTCAACTGACCTCAACCCCTTCAAAGGAAATGTTACGTTTTCATGTGTAGTAAGCTACATGACTGAGCTTAATTTAAAATATATGGATATTAAACAGTACGAGCAGGCACAACAGGAGAACATTAATGTCATATTGTACACCCATGTTCAACTATACTGTCAGTCCCATCTCTGGCACAACTGTCATTTCTCTCCCCAGAAAGCCGAGGGAAGCATTACAATTTAAAAGGGTGGTTGAATGTGCCTGGGAAAAAAATGTTAAAACAAAAACGCAGAGCTACATTTACCTCCAGGCTGTATCACACTAGTCAAATGAAGGTTCATGGACAAAAGTAAATAGAAAAGGGTTTAAAGGAATGCAACATACTGAAGAGAAGTTCAAGGTGATACTAAAAATTTAGGCTGAGGGAGCCTGACACCAACACACAAGTGCAGTCTGCACAAAGATATTATCTTGTGGTAATGTTGTAACAGTTTGGTACAGTAAATGTAAAAGACAAGCCATTTATTGTACCAGCATATCATATAACAAAAATATGAGCTTATCTAGCAGTATAAACAATGAAGTCAATACAATATTACCATTAAAGAACTTATTAGAAAATCAATGATATTCAAATTCTTATGAAATGCAGTAAAACTGTCAGATAACACTATTTTTTTGCAATATGCTGCATAAAAAAATCCCTCTTACCATCATGTCAAACTCTCCAATTGCCAAAAATGGGTTTCATCATGTCATTTGATGCTCTTTTACCAACTGCACTGTTTTAAACATAAAAGTAATTGGCAATTTGCTAAGTACTTAATCCATCTTGTATCCCATAACTGCACAGTTAAAAGGCTCTTTTTTCTAATTACACTGAAACAAGAGGATTATAAAAGCGTTAAGCTTCGTTGTGATCTCTGATGATAATGCCATGCCTTTGCATGGTACAAGTGCTTTAACAATGTAAATCAAGATACAATTATTACAATGTCTTCAGTGTTTTTTTACACTAGTTGTTTAGCCTTTGAAAAATAGAGAGTACAAAGGGGAGATCTTTATTCAGAACAGTATAGTCATGAAAAAATAACAAGTTTATTTGCCTTAAAACATTTATAATGCACATTATCCCTAGAGATTCTTCCCCAGATGAGCAAATAAATACCATTGTAATGCAGTACAAGCCTGCCCCCGATTTGAGGCAAATTCCCCATTAGGAGTATAAATCTGCAAGGCTTTGTGGGTAATTAGTGAACATGCTCGGGAACGTTAGAAGGGTTTGGCAGGTGCGTTTGATCAGTGGCAAGAGGCAAAATCACTGTTGACAGAAAAAGATGGCAGGAGGATGGAGATGGGAGGGCAAGTGGGTGGAGGAGTGAAAAGTATGCTGGCTGAGGGGCAGGTTTTCCTAAACCTTATTTTTAATCAAAGACACAAAAAAGTGCTATTTCTGTGTGAATATTTACCAGGCAACATACAAGAAAAAGGATGATCAACTAATTATTTAAAACAGAAATTTGCCATTGCAATGTTCTGTTTTAAAATAAAATATCACACAGTAAAAATTCAATATCACAATGATCAACTTATGACACAGTGATCAAATGAGCTCCATCCAATTTAAACTAAAAATCTAGAAATCTAGAAATGTGACTTTGTTAAACAAACAGAGCTTCAGGACGCAAATCAGTATGCTTTTTTCATACTAAGATTTTCTTCAGACCCCAATGAAAGCTATTAAGATTACTCTCATTTTAATATTCATGATCACCACATCATTGAATTCTTTTCTGACTGAATACTATTGTTTTAGTAAACTGCAATAGTGAAGTGTATCAGATTATTACAATGTGAATAAAATGCAAGCTAATGACTACTCTTAAAGACATCTTAAATTATTTATGTTATTGTGTATGGGTTACCATAGGTTCAATAAGGCCCAATTAGAGGAGACACACTAAGCTAATTTGTAGATGCCAGAAGCAAAGTTTATATATAAGAACTAATATTTGAAAGTCAAATTAAAGTTGAAAAGGTCTGTAATAACTGTTAATTAACTCTGGTTTTGTTTTTTTCCTTTGACAAACTTGAATTGAGTACAATATTCACAGGGCTAGCTCTTAACATTTCGGACCACAAAGATAAATTTCAAAGCTTTGAATTATTCGTTTGATGTGGGTATTCTCTGCAGATTAGATATTATTTTAAGATCCCTTTGTTCAAAAATTCATTTTTATTATCGCTGCATGAAATGCATGGCAATTCCCCACATAACTAAGCATTCGTGCAATTAACATCTTCGATCGGGTTCATATTCCTGATAATTTATACAGACTATGCACCTCCCCTGTGAGCGCTTGCAGGGTTTGACTTTTCCACAGCCCTCTTGCATTTACAGAATCAGCTTCATACTGATGAAAATGGAAAGTGAAACTTTAATGAATAGGACTCGACTGTCAAGATAATAAAGACTTTGAAACAACACAGAGGCCAGTTCAACAAGCAAGTCGACAACAGCACCAGTGTAGTGACATCAAACCAATTAAGACTGACGATAAATATTAACAGGAGTGGGTATTAACAGAACATAACTGGGAAGCCAAGCTGTAAACAAGCACTGGCTGATCATTAAAACTGTGTCACACAGTGCTGCACAGTTTTGGTGAGCTAGTGATTTCAACACAATTACTGATTTTTCTTTAGAGATGAATGAAGCACTCAGTGCCATTTTGAATCAGAAAGGAAAGTGGTCAGTACCACTGGTTGCTCTCACCTATTAAGCCATGTCTCATTTTATATAGAAGAGCATTCAATTGTTTGCAAATTTGGGAATCTAATAGCCACAACCTTAAGAAACTTGAACTGAATTAGTTGTTTAAAAAAAACTCCTGAAAAGTCAAAATGGCTACAAAAAAACCAAATCTTTCAGAAACAAATACTGAGCCCCAACCCCAATCATCATGAAAAGGGAAACCTCATAATATTACATTACCACTTAAATATCTCAGTGTAAATTATGCAAAAACACCCCTTTCTTTATGAACTGCGAATGTGTGTTGTAAAATACATTAACATAAAAAATATGTTAATAGGAAATGTAAAATGAGTTGTGGCTTTCTGTTTGTTAAGAACTGAAAATATTTCTTGCTGTTAAGTTGGCCGACAGAGCTGGTCGACTCAACTTGGTAACAAATGACTCAGCTCATTCTGTTATACTCACCTCATCATTTGAACAACAGTGTGGTTTTGATTATTTTGATGTTGCTTCAGAGAATAGTTAAAATAGCTTCACTACCTATAAACCAGAGTCAAGATAACCCCAAATGCCTGAATCAGAACCCAAAGTTAAGCCCACTCCCTTCAACTATACAAAGGCTGAAAATGGGAAATTTTGAGTACTGGTGAATGTCGTGGTTGCTAATAAATAGGCAGGATTAACGCATACCTATTAATATTCACGCTGCTTAATAGGCTGACAGTGTTGAATTATCTATAGGTCTCAGTGATTCAAAAAGGACCATCAAACCCAAACTTGAGAGCAGTGTCGTGTAATTGAATAATACATTACATGTGGCAATTATTTCTGTTAGAAGCAGACTGAGAAATCAATAACCAAGGGATCAAATCAAGGACTGTGAAGCTCTTGTTTCTATTCCCCTTGTGACCAATTACATCACCACAGTTTAAACACCTGCAGTGTCACAGCTCACTGTGACACTTCCCTGCACACTCTGTGTCTTTCTTACACACACACCCACACACACACACATAAGTTGTGTTAGACAGATGCTGAATACTTTGAGAAAGGAAAGGTGCCTTTATCAGGAGCTCATTTAAATATGTACTGAAATATGTACTGTGCAATTAAATATTTACATGTTAAATATTTATATCTTGTCTACATGATTATTGTACTATTGTGTGCTAAACTGACTTTACATCAAGACATAATTGTAAATATGAAATGATGGGAGGGTAATGCATCTTTGTTGAGATAATATGCACTCATTGCACAGCCTGACCTGAAGTAATAAATTATGCACTAGTTTTTAGCTCCAGGCACTATGCTCCCATGACATGTGTGGTGCTGATTAAGAGGGAGTGAAATGGGTCTGTTTTAATGAACATATCCCATTACACAAAGCCATAGCTCTAGTATATCACCTGGAACACACAGGTGACAATGAACCTCCGACCACCTCATAGTCTGTTTGTATTGATGAATACAATTTGCTTTTATCTAAAATATTCACAGCTCCTAAAAAGGCTGATATCAGGTCTCATTAAATGTTGATGCTCCTGGTGAGTAAAGAGAATACTGGCTACATCAAAGGCCTTGTTATGTCCAGTGAATACTAACTAATCCTGAGTTTTTGCTTTGGGAGCGTCGAAAGCCTGTAAGAGCAGTGTCTGGTTCAGTGCTGGGACTTTGTCTAGTCCTTACAGTTCCAAAAACAGACTTCTATCCATCACAAGTCAAGCAAAGTGGGGGGGACTGTATAGACTGAGCTAAAGGTGACATTTTCTGTAATTATCTGCTCTAGCATGTGAAGCATTGTGTTTCATCTACCCCTTTATGATGTTTAGTGCCCTGATATGCTTCCTCTCATCTGAAAATGGATTATCAAAACTCAAACAGTCAATACTGCACAACACACATGGGCTCACCCAAGCAATAATAGCCTGGAGTCAAAGGATACGTGTTCCACGGCTGATTGATTATTAGTCCCATTTGTAACACTTTGTTTATATGAGACAGAGAGACTAGTGGTTATGTATGCACCTGTCTGTGTAAAAAGGACAAGGGAAATATAGAAAAAATTTACCTACAAAGAAAGTAATAGCTTTTGCATTTCTTCATTTCACTGAAGTTTTTTTTTGCTATTAATGAAAATAGTGAACTTTACCTAACCCACACCAGTCAATAAAGCAAAAATAAGGCCATCAAAACATTGTGTGAGACAACTGGACCAGAAAAAAAAATACCTGAGATGTTAACAACAGTTATTACAGGTTGGTGGTGTCAACAATCATAACAGGCTAGTGAATAGAGAATAATAAATGCCACAGTGGGCACTTATAAACCTCAGCAAAGAGAAATACAGTGTTCATGAAATAAAAATCATGGGCAGATCTGCAGATCCACATTACTCTGATGTAGAGAGGGAGAGTGCAGTGCTGGAGCAAGTTTTACAGAAGGTTAAAACATCCACAGGCTAGTTGAATGAAGACATGCACAACCAAAGGACTTAACATCAAAAGAACCTGTGTTTTCAGCTATTCTCTGTGGTGGGCTTGCTTTGCATATTTCATGGCAGTGGATTTCATATCTAAGTCCACCTTTCTATTGATATGAGCAAAGCTTTTTCAATCCTTCAATTAAAATGCTTTTTAAATTTGAAATTATTACTGTTTTGGTTTAAAGTATAATTTCAATTGTATTGTACTGCTGCAGGGAGCAATGCTAACAAGTGGAAGCCTTCACCTCTGTGCAGGTCTTCCTCAAAAAGTGAAGAGCAAAAGTAAGAGCACAACATTTGTTTTTCTCTACATAAAAGCCTCCAGATGACCTATGGTTCTAGCCAGACCTTTAAAGAAATGGAGAACAATCAAAAGGACAAATGTGACGGGCCTCCTATGTGAGGTACAAGATGAATGCGAAACAGTGCGTCAGTTCTGTGATGTCTTTGACCTGATAGTTCAAAGCTGCTCCTGGACTCTGGACCCCTGTTCAGTATGTGAGCACCTCAGACAAAGGCTTTGTTCATAATAAAGTAAATCCACCACATTGTTCCTTTGAGCTGAACATCACCATTTCAACTAGGAGGACACTTTCCCAAGCAAAGCATGAAAGTCCCCACCTATGCATCACACATTCTGACATTATTTAAAAATCTAAAAAAGAAAATTTAATTTTCATTGATTTTAGAATGTGTGATACTGACTTCTGAAGTCATGCAATTCATAAAATTCTAAACTCTTTTCTTAGTGTTAGTAGGAAACTTAGTTTCCTTAGAATTAGATGAAGTTATTCTTTTTAAGAAATCTATATTTAGCCATCCTTGTCGAGAATAACCTTATTACACAGGTTACCTGCACTGCTCTTAACAAGCATACAAGTTGTCTGGTAACAGGCTGCATAATGCAACTTTGTTTCGCAGGGACAGGTCATGTAGTGGCAAGGCGCAAGCCAGTGTGATGTGGAGCTACAGGACACTAACGCACCTCCTCACCACCCCTGCTCTGGTATAAGGAGGCATGGGGAGGTGCTTCAGCCTGCAGTCATAGTTAACCATGGCAAGGCAGTGAAGGCTGGCTGCTACGGTGCCTCCATTCCTCCTGAGACACAAGGGTGAGCAAGTCTTTGAAGTTAAAAGTGTGGCTGGAAGACAATATGAGCAGCATGTGAACATCTATCTCTGGTGTATGCTGTGTAATGTAAGGGCAAAGGTGGGATGAGTGATGGTGTTCTTGCTGTACAATAGAAAGAAGTGTGAGGAAAACATGGCAGCAGGGACTGGCAAAGGCTGGTTTATACGTGCATGTGGGTTAAACCATCCACATTTTAAATACAAAAATTAGAAATAACATAAGGCAGTAACTATGAAGATTTAAGTTTCTGGATCATGCATTCAGTGAATTAACTTTTACTGTTGTTGTTTCTGGTGCGGGGATTAAAACTGTTACCTCACAGCAAGAAGGATTTGAATCCACCACTGTGTGGAGTTTGCATGTTCTCCCTTTCCCCGCATGGGTTCTCTCCGGGTACTCCTGCTTTCTCCCCCACAGTCCAAACACATGCATGTTAGTGAATTTGTGATTCTAAATTGGCAGTAGGTATAAATGGTTGTTTATCTCTCTGTGCTAGCCCTGTGACATACTGGCAACCTGTCCAAGGTGCACCACACCTTTCGCCCTATGACAGCTGAGAGGTTCCAACCCCCTGTGACCCAAAATTGGACAAAGGGTATAGAAGTTGGATGGATGTTGTTGCTAGTTATTAGCAATGGACTCACTTGATAAATTTCAATTTCTTAAATTTTCTAATAATTTTGTTTTGTTTTTGCACTGATAAAAACAATTATAAATGGATAAATTCATCAATATTGTAAACTCTAACAAAACAACATAAGAAATTGTGACTCCAAATATTAGACACGCAGCACCAGAATTCAGCAAGCTATCTGTTGGCTCCATAAATTATTTTAATTTACTCTTTTTTTAAGTTAGATTTTTCTAAGTGTTCGTTCCAAATATCTGACAACCACTGAAACTCTCCTCATAATTTGGTGTACACAATTCGTCAATATATTTATATCGGCTAGAGGCAATATAGCCAGTTGTGCTGTAAAATTATGACTGCAGCTTCTCTATATTCAAGTACGATCAGTAGACATACAAGTTGAGTACCATATTAAAGCTATTTCATTATTATTGAGATCCCATGGCAAGTCTAACAATTTGGACTACATGTCTTATGCATCTCTTTAAAAGAATAGAAGAAAGGCATTTTTATCCAACATAGTTTTTTATAAATCCCTCCGTCACTTACAATTAGACCAATCATCAGCAGGAGCGTGCACACCAGAACAGAAGGCCTGCTTTCCATTTCATAGTACACACAGGGCATTCCTGTGCCTACAAAGGAGGCCTTCAGAGAAAGTGAGAGAGTGAGAGAGTGTGTGAGAGAGAGGGGGGGCGCTAAATCTTTAACAGAGCATAGTGCAGGCCTTGCAAACTGTAATATGGTTTTAGAACTATAGAGTCCACAGTAAACAGTCCAAGGTAAGGCCTAACATTTTGAGACTCACCTAAAAAGGTTAGCTTGCATTCTACAAACTAGACGTAAAGATGGTCATAGTACCGAGTGTAAGTATTCAGCATTCAGAGGCATTATAATTGTCAGCAGCACTGCCACAATATGTTGAGTCAATATTATATTAATAGTAAAATGGCTATAGTAAATTAATTGAAAATATATCATCTTTTTAATCACAGCTCATAAAGGTGACAATAAATTCTGTTTTTCTGGTATGGAAAAAGCTGAAAATGTTGCATGAAACCACACACTGTTAAATCTGCTCATTACAGAGAACTCATCAATTATCCTCATCTCCCAATACAATTTAATTTCGTTACCACACCCTTTTCTACTTTCATCATTTGTTTGATTGGACAGTTTTACAGCAGGAAAGGAAAGTCCTTTGCCTCAGTTATTCACAGTATAAATCTGACAAAAAAATCAGGAAAATATAGTGCCAAACTGTTTTCTTTATGTTTCATAAATTCAAAATTGAGCAGTTGAAAAGTGGGGTTTATGGCTCTTTGCTGCCATCTAGTGTGAATAAAGACAGGTTACACAATTTTGATCAAAGCTTAAACTACCTTTATACAAATCCCTACTGAAGTAAGTTTTTATGAGGTTAGTTGAGTATTTGAGAAACCCTCAGCACTGAAAAAGGCTGCATTTGGATTTATATTGATTTTAATCATAAACATGATTTACAGTACAATAGCCGGTTCTTATTAGACTTGCATGCATAAAAATGTATACTATTAAGGTAAGAGAAATAGTAGTAGGCCATTATATCTTGAAAGATTGGCTGTATTCCTTTGGCTTCTTTGATATTAAAGTCTTCATTTTCCCATTGCACAATTAAAAGCCATGGGATTATTTTTCTCTTTGAATTTAATGTTATGCACAAAGTTCATCTTGAAATCTTGAAAGTCTCTGGGAAAATCTAACTGGAGGGTATCTAGATCAAATACAAAAGTTTCATTACCACTGACATGTAGGAAGCCAAATTAGGCCCTAAAATTATATTAAATTAAACCCAGCAGACTTGGATGCACTGTTCACCGTAGCACATTATGAATATAATATGAAACTGTTGTATTATTGAAAAGGCTCTTCAAGCTGGCAGAATGTGTTTTTGGAGCTGGGAATACTTATTGGTGTGTGTTTGGAAAACGAAGAGACCTTATTAGCATAGACAGCTTTGCCAACAGGACAAACGTAACTCAACACCAGATATCAGACATGTCATTGATGCACAGTATAGACAGATAAAAAAGTGCATCATAAATGAATGTGAATAGGTTAGAAAAGCAAAGTTTAATCAACTTGGCAACGGCATAGATTTATAGGAAATATTTTTTGTTGTCTGACTATAACCTGCTGTTAAGAGAGAAGACAAGGGTTTAGCAGAGATGTCATCATTTACTGCATTTTTAACAAACAAAAAAATTTCAGTGTTAGTCTTAAAGTAAGGCAAATATGCTGATGATACATTTAAAGGTTCAAGTGTATTGGATAATGGTCAATTACCAATGTCATTGCATATTAAGATTATGTAGCCTTTTAGGAAAGCAAAATCAGGTTACCATCATATTTCCTGATATCATTGAAACTGTAAGCAGTGGCACTGTATCTAGTGATTTTTTCTTCCTATTAATGTCAATTGACCCCAGTACCAATGTGCTGTGTTTGTGTGTGAGACATCTTGACTTTTGACAAATATTAATAAATATTATTGTTCTTCATTAATATCTAGCACACAGGATATCAGCTCACCCTATACTTTGGCTGCAGTAACACTATTCTGCAGTAAAACAGCAGGAAGTTTAATGCATTTGAGTTTTTTAAGGACAAAACACCCATTGCTTAAATAGAACAGAACAAAAATTGTTCTATTTAAGTAAT
Source organism: Etroplus canarensis (assembly GCA_015106775.1). Lineage (NCBI taxonomy): Eukaryota > Metazoa > Chordata > Actinopteri > Cichliformes > Cichlidae > Etroplus > Etroplus canarensis. The sequence continues at coordinate 15,362 of VUQH01002152.1, forward strand.
TCTTTACATAACCACTACTACTACCGTTCCTATTAAGAATCAGTCACGTCCACTTACTGGCTAATTTATGAGGGACTGTTCAAATACTCATTGACGCAAATATCTAATCAGCCAATCACACAGCAGCACTGGGATTTTCCCCACACAGCCATCTCTAGGACAGAAAATAGTCCTTAAAAAGAAAATATCCAATGAGCAGCAGTTCTCCTGGTGAAAATGCCTTGTTGATACCAAAGGTCAGAGGAGATTGGCCAGACTGTTTCAAGCTGATAAGAAGGCAAGAGTAACTAAAATGAATACTTTTTATAACTAAGGTATGCAGAAGAGCGACTCTGAACAAACAACATGTCGAACCTTGAAGCAGATGGACTACAGCAGCAGAAAATCACACCAGGTGCCAATCCTGTCAGCTAAGAACAGGAAACTCAGGCTAAAATTCACATTGGCTCACCAAAATTGGACAATAGAATATTGTAAAAATGTTGCCTGGTCTAATGAGTCTCTACTTCTGTTGGGACATTTGGATAGTAGTGTCAGAATTTGGCATAAACAACGTGAAAGCATGGATCTATCCTGTCTTGCATTAATGGTTTATTCTTCTGGTATTGGTGTAATGGTGTGGTGGCATTTTCTTGGCCCACTTTGGGCCCCTTACTACCAAACTAAGTTGAAATGTCACGGTCTACCTGAGTGTTGTTGCTAACCATGTCCGTTCCCCCATCATGGGTACATTGTGGTCATAAAGGGATGTCACAAAGCTCAGATAATCTTCCAACTGGTTTTCTAAGCATGACAATAAGTTCATTGTACTCAAATGGCCTCCACAGTCACCAGATCGCAGTCTGCTTAAGGATGTGGTGGAATGGGAGATTCACATCAGCTGTGCAGCTGACAAATGTGTAGCAACTGAGTGAGGTCATCATGTCAATATGGACCAAAATCTCTGAGGAATGTTTCCAGCACCTTGTTGAATCTATGCCAAGAAGAATTTAGGCATTTCAAAACCCCTAAGAATGTGTATGTGAAGGACTTCTTTGCATGTTCTCAATTCTTATTTTCAACCACATGGTGGCACTGCACTGCAAAGAGAAGCAGTGCTTTTCCCCTGACTTTAACAGTTATAAATATTTGAGAACAAATTGCCCTATGTTTAAAATTTTAAGGTTTAACATATGCCACTTCACATTAAGTCATGGTGAAAGAGATAAATCTACCAAAATATAACCAGCAAACAAACAGCAGACTTGTTGAATAATTAGGCCCAGCTCTGCCAGCTACCACAAACTAATTTGTATCTGTCTAGTACTTCAGGGACAATTCTTTATCTAGGTTTCACATATGGGACAAACGGTGCCTCAAAAAAGACAAGCTGTAACTTCAGGTTCTATGAGTCTCTGGCTAAAATGTTCCTTAGCTGCTTTTTACTACTATCGGCTGCTGTTGTGATAGTAATTCAGGCAGACTTCCATAACATAAAGTTTTTGGATATTGCACAATTTTAATAATCTTGCCTCTGTACACCACCACAGTGGATTTTAAATCAACAATCAACTGAAATGAAGACTTTCAGTTTTGATTTAAGGGGGTTAAATGAAGAACTGTATCAACTGTTTAAGAATAACAGCTGTTTTAATACATAGTCGCCAATATTCAGAGGCTCAAAAATAATTGGACGATTGAACGAATGACACGCAGTTCAATGTCCTGGTGCAACCTTTCCCCTTGTCATTTCATGCAAATTTCTTATTCCAGCTGCTATCACTAGGGGTCACCACAGAGGATCATCTGCCTCCATCTCACCCTATCCCTTTCATCCTCTTCTGACACACCAACCAGCTTCATGTCCTCCTTCATTACAACTATGAACCTTCTCTGCGGTCTTCCTCTTCTCCTCCTGCTTGATAGCTCCATCTTCAATATCTTTTGTCCAATATGTTCACTATCTGTCCTCTGCACATGTCCAAACCGTCTCAGCCTTGCCTCTCTGATTTTATCTCCAAACCGCTCAACCTGACCTGTCCATCTGATGTATTTATTTCTAATCCTGTCCATCCTGGTCACTCCCAGTAAAAATCTCAGCAGCTTCAACTCTGCCACCTCCAGCTCCATCTTCTGTCTTCTTGTCAGTGCCACCGTCTCCAAACTATACATCATAGCAGGTGTCACTTCCATCTTGTGATTCTTTCATTTTTGCTACTGTACTTCTGTCACAAAGCACACTGACACTTGTCTCCACCCACTCCCCCCTGCCTCCACTCTCTCCTCCCCCTCTCTCGTACATTGCCCATTTCTTTGGAAGGTTTACTCCAGATATTTAAACTCATCCATCTTCACTACCTCTACTCTTTGCATCTTCATCGTTCCACCTGCCTCCCTCTCATTTATATACAGTACATGTATTCTGTCATGCTTCTATTGACTTTCATTCCTCTTCTCTCTATCGCATACCTCCACCTCTCCAGGCTCTCCTCCACCTGCTCCCTGCTCCCACTATAGATCATAATGTAGTCTGCGAACATCATAGTCCATCGAGATGCTTGCCTACCTCATCTGTCAACCTGTCCATCACCATTGCTAATTAGACGGGGCTCAGAGCTGATCCCTGATGTAATCACACCCCCACCTTGAACCCATTTGTCACTCCACCGCACACCTCACCACTCTTTCACTATCCTCATATACAACCTGCATCACCCTCACATACTTCTCTGCCACTCAATTCCACAGTTCCTCTATTGCACACTATAATGTGCTTTTTCTAGATCCACAAAGACACAGTGCCACTCCTGCTGATCTTCTCTATACTTCTCCATCAGCACTCTCAAAGCAAACACTGAATTTGTGGTACTCTTTCTTGGCATGAAGCCATACTGCTGCTCACTCATCATCACCTCTCTCCTTAACCTAGCTTCAGCAACTCTTTCCCATTATCTGCATCAGCTTGATTCCTCTGTAGTTACTGCAGATATTCTTTGAAGATCAATACCGGTACACTTCTTCTTCATTCCTTGGGCATCTTATCACTCTCCAAGATCATGTTAAACTGTCTAGTTAAAAAGTCCACTGCCCTCTCACCTACACATATCCAAATCTCTACAGGTATGTCATCTGGATCAACCACCTTTCCACTCTTCATCCTCTTCATAGATGCCCTCACTTCCTCCTTACTAAACTCTGCACTTCCTGATTCACTAGCTTTCCTTCATCTGTCCTCCTCTCTCTCTCTTTTTCCTCATTCATCAGCTCTTCAAAGCACTCATTCCATGTTCTCAATACACTCTCTTCACTCATTAGTACATTTCTATCTCTATCCTTAATCACCCTAATCTGCTGCACAGCCTTTCCAGTTCAGTTTCTCCGTCTAGTTAATCGATACAAGTCCTTCTCTACTTTCTTTGCATCTATCCTCTCATACAACTCACAATAATCCTTTTTCTTTGCCTTTGCCACTTCCTTTCTTGCTGTGTTCCCAGACTCTATTTTTTCATCTCCCTGACTATTCCACTTTTTCTTTGCCAACCTCTTCCTCTGAATAATTTCCTATAGTTCCTTATTCCACCATTAAGTCTATTGCTTTCTTTTCTTTGGCCATAGGACACACCAAATACATTCTTTGCCATTTCCCTCACAATCTCAACTGCACTTGCCCAGTCATCTGGTACAGTAACTTGTCACTACCACCCAGAGCCTGTCTCAACTCCTTCCTGAATTCTGCACAACACTCTTGCTTCTTCAAACTCCACCTGTCTTTATTTGCTTTCTCTTCTTGCTTTCCAAAGTCATCCTACAGACCACCATAAGATGCTGCCTAATTACATTCTCCCCTGACACCACCTTGCAGTCCCCTATCTCTTTCAGGTTGCCCCTTCTGTACAAGCTGTAGTCCAGCTGGGTATACCTTCCTCTTATAGGTCACTCTATCTTCTTCCATCTTTATGAAATATGTATTCACCACTGCCATTTCTATCATTTTTGAAAAATCCACAACTCTAATCACAACTCTCTGCCCTGGGAATACGCTCTACCACTTAATCCAACTTATTTCAGAATTCCTCTTTATCTTCTGACATCCAGCTTGTGGGGCAATATGCACTAATAACATTCAGCATCACACCTTCAGTTTCCAGCTTCAAGGTCATAATTCCATTTGACACTCTCTTCACCTCCAGAACAGAATTACCTCTACTCCATTTCTCTTCCTATCTACACCCTGGTAGAACAGTTTGAATCCATATGTGCCTTCCTTCTCTCCAACATATCAGCAGCTCTTTCCCTTTACAAGTCATAGTCCCTACATTTAAAGTCCCTACTCTCACCTCCCCACCCCTATCTTTCCTTCTCCCTCTCTCTGTGCCTCCTAACACACCTTCCCACTCTTCTCCTCCTTTGTCTTTGGCCAACAGTAGCATAGTTTCTACCAGTAACCTGTTGGCTAATGGTACGGGAAGCGGTCATTGTTAACCCAGGCCTCAACCAATCCAGTAGGAAAGTTGTATTATGGTGATGGACAGATTAACGGATGAGGTCAGGAAGGAGTCTCCGTGGACTATGGTGTTCGCAGACGACATTGTGATCTGTAGTGAGAGTAGAGAGGAGGTGGAAGAGAGTCTGGAGAGGTGGAGGTATGCACTGGAGAGAAGAGGAATGAAAGTCAGTAGAAGCAAAACAGAGTACATGTGCATAAATGAGAGGGAGGCAGGTGGAACGGTGAAGATGCAAGGAGCAGAGGTGGTGAGGGTGGATGAGTTTAAATACTTGGGATCAACCATCCAAAGCAACGGACAGAGCACAAGAGAGGTGAAGAAGAGAGTGCAGGCAGGGTGGAGTGGGTGGAGACGAGTGTCAGGGGTGCTTTGTGACAGAAGGATAGCAGCAAGAGTGAAAGGGAAGGTTTACAAGACAGTAGTGAGACAGGTTAGGTATAATGCTACAGTCTGATAAAAAGAGCAAACAAACAAACTTAATTAAATAACAGTATCAATTCTTAAATGTATTTATACACAGGAAGATTTTCCAGAAGAC
>VUQH01002156.1:4448-34016 GCA_015106775.1 Etroplus canarensis
AAAGAGAAAGCAATGCAATGCTTTTCAGCAATTTCACACAGACATTTATAGATTGCCAATAAAAGTATAAAGACATGAAATCAGACTACCTGAGAAGAGAAGGGAAGGCGTTTCAATGTCCAACCAGGCCAAGCCACCAGTGCCAACAGTAAGATAGAAGAGAGAAAACAGGAAAAAATGATCAGCAATTGATAATAAGTAGACAAGTTTATGAGGAAGAAATGTGAGAAAAACATTTAATATATAATTATCTCAGATACTAAAATTCTCCAGTCTGTTACTGACACATGGGAAAACCTCGTATTAATTCTCTGTGATTGTCACCATTTATTTGAATAGATAATTATTTGTTTTAGTCATGATTTCTGTTTTATCCTTAATTATTAAACCAGCCACCCAATTTAAAGAAGAAATAATCAATCAATCTGCTGCCTGCAAGCTAAACTGCCTTGACAGCCTAATTTGGTCGGTCATCACAGGACCTGACCACACCAACATATCTGCTCTGAGTAAGCACGGCTATAAGAATGACCACTTTATCCAGGGCAGCCGTAATTAAAACATGATGTGCTTTAAGTCCACTGCAAAATGAAGCAAATTAACCATCGGAAAATGAATTACCATGAAACTCCAATGAGAGGAATGATGGATGACAGCTGTCTCCCACCCCTGACAGTTTTTACATTTGACTTTCTAATTAATGTGGGGATTTAATGTGTTTGTTAATTCTGTCAATAGCAATTATGTCTCTTTTGGCTAGCTTTGCCACACGCTTGTGCCCGATTTTATGCTAATGTACTGTTCTGTATGTGTCGGAGCCATGACTGCCAAACAAGCCCGGCCAGCAAATGGGCTCTGGCTCCCCTTAGAGAAAGCGCAATGCTGAATATACATAGCGCAGCATATGAATTCTAGACAGCTCCGCTCTGTTGTATGCTTAAGGAAATTGGCAAGTGACTTGGGGAAGTGAATTGAAATGGTTTGTTAGATGAATGTTGGGAATGGATCATGTTTACAGAACAATACAGATTAACTGATGGTGATATTAAATGGAGAAAACAGAAAACAATGCAGCAGCTTTATGTCCTGTGCTATATTACCAATATTGCATCCCCCTGGGTTGACTTAGATTTCTAACAAAACATGAAAACAAGCCCAACCCCCTTGTCGGTACTTTGTTGGCAATCGAAATTTTAAAAAGACTTTAAAAAAAAGTTCTTGGAAGTCTGTGTCCTTGGGCAAACTTTTGTAATAAGGTTGCAGTCTTGGTGTTTTTTGAGGGGGACAAAGACAAACCCTGCCTCGTCAGCAATCCCTGCCCAAGGACAGAGACACCACGGTTGAAGAAGTAGTGAGGGAGATAGATTTAACTTGCTGCGGGACAAGTCCCTTGCTACCACCTCCTCTTTCACTTGGCCCACTACTTTCTTGTGGGATATCAATCCCTTGCCTACCCTCCATCTTCCCACCATTCGCTTCCACACCTCCCACCTTCAAGCCAAACATAAACACAAAGAGGACATCAATCACAGAGATGCTGTTACTTTAAATGACTCACTTGTGACACTCGAGGTGTGGCTACTGTTTCTCTTCACTGGGGCTTTTTGAAATTAGAGGAAGTGTAAACGGAAGACAAACAGTACTGATCAGGTTGTCAGCACTCATTTCACTTTTTCAATTTACCCTGAAGTGCTTTCTGTGAACTGACCCTGTAAAATACACAAATTAGAGCTGCTGATAACTCTAGTAGGTAGATCTAGATAAATGAGGTAGCCAGAAAGAGAAAGAGGGAAAATTAGAGAGGTATTTTTTGTGGCTGATAAGATTTTCTTAGAAGCGTTTTAAAAACAAGTTAAGCCATAACTAAGGCTTTTCTAATTGTTGAAAAAAAATCACTAATAATGTTTTAAAGCTCAGTAAAAAGACATTTCATTAGGATACTTCTGTTAGTATGAAGCTGTACAAGGCTCAAAAGCTGTCTTGATCACATGTGGAATATAAACAGCCAGTATGCCATTAAAGTTACACTGAAGCTACACTAAAAATCTACACAAACCCTGATCAAAATGAATGTTTTAAATCAAGAGCACCCTCTCTTTGGGAGAACCCAGACACAGTGGAAATATTAGGTCTCACTGCCGGCGTGGGAACATCTTGGTGTCCCTCCAAGAAGAGCAGGAAGATGTGGCTGGGGAGAGGGATGTCTGAGCTTCTCTGCTTAGACGGCTGCCCCCACAACCCAGGCTTGGATAAGCACCAGAAAATGGATGGATTATTAGATAATTATATTATTAACGGCTGCTAGTGGCAAACAAGGTCCATCACCTTAGCAGACATGCCTATGCAAGTCAAATCTATAAATGCAACAAGAGTATATAACTAAACGAAGCAAGCTTTATTTATACCAGAGAATATGCTAAAATGCAGTCAATACCTTTTAGAAACACCTTTCATGTTTTAACAGAACTGCCAGAATTTCAAATTCCACATCAATATCTAACAGTTGCTGGTAGTTATCTGTGCTCGATTATTATTACAAATTGATGTAAAAAGCTGTTAACTTGCACATCCACAACAATTTACAATGTTGCTTTTACTGATTAAATCCCTGCTTTTCATGCTGTAATACTTTCAGCACACTAAGTACTTACTTGTGTAGTATGTGAATTTCTACAGGATAGCGTTTTTGCAAACAGAAGACAGTTGTACAGAAATGACATTTGCAAAATTTAACCACGTCTGCTACACTAGCGACTGCATTTTGTCAACTTTTGCAACTTGCTGTGCACCTGGCCTCACATAACATGAAATTCTTCTATAGCAAAGACTGCAATTTAACACAGACAACCATCAAACAACACTAAAAACATGTAATGTTCATTTTTGGTGGGCCAAGACTAATTTGCAGGTGAAAACATCTCTCAACCCTCTGCACTCTGCATACAGACCAAATCTGAGAGCGGATGACGCAATCATCCATATGCTGCAGAGAGCTTACTCCCATCTTGACAGTAATGACTGCACAGTGAAGATCTTCTTTTATTTTTCAAGTGCATTTAACACTATTCACCCACTGATACTGAGTTAGAAACTACAGGAATGTATCAGTAAACACATCCATGGATTACAGACTACCTGACAGACAGGCTGTGGTATGAGAGATTGGGCAGTATGCTCTCTGATTTGTTGATGTGCAGTACAGGGGCTCCACAAGGGACTGTGCTGTCTCTATTCCCGTTCACCTTGTAAACCTCAGACTATAGTACAACTCCGGGTCATGCCACCTACAGAAATATTCTGATGATTCTACAGTGGATGGACATATATGATGGGCTAGAAGAGGAGTACAGAGCTCTAATAGATGATTTTGTGGAGTGGTCTGGGAGAAATCATCTGCTTCTGAGTGTGAGTGAGACCACAGAGATGGTGATCAACATTAGAAGGAAGAGGACAGCTACACAGCTTGTGTCTATCCTGGGACAGGATGTTGATGTGGTGGAGAAGTACAAGTACCTGGGCTCCACATCAACAACAGGCTAAGTCGGAAGATCAACACAGAGGCTGTATACAAAAAGGGGATGAGTAAGCAATATTTAAGGAAGCTGTGATCCTTCAATGTGTGCAGCAAAATGCTGGAAATTGTCTATCAGTACTGCGGAGAGCACACTCTATGTACTTCCCTGTGACACCCACAGACTGAATAAACTGATCAGAAAGGCTGACTCTGATGGTCTGAACACTTCTGAAGCTGTGGAGGGGAAGAGATCACTGAACAAATTATTTTAGGTTTCTAGATTGGGAAATTTCTCTATACGGTGTCCATACTCTTGCAGCATGAAATAGTTTCCTATAGTCACGACTGAGATCCTCTAATTCTGAGGCTTCAGATTTGTAGACTCAAAGTCTGTCCACTTATTAAGATTCATATTTGGAAACTAGAAAATGAGAAATGCATGTCGGTTAATTAATGAGGGAACTGGTGTTTTATTGTAATTTGATTTATACTTTGTAGCTCTGACATACAAACTTTTGTACTGGCCACTCAGCGTAATATATTTTAATATTTTTCCTGCAGAGTGTTTATTTCTTAGCTACTGTGGTAAAAACATTCACTCACTCATACAAGTGCTTGCTATAGCTATAAAAGCATTGTGTTCATAAACATGTCTTAAACATGCATCCCTCTCAGAAATACAGTGAAAAGACAAAGAGACAAAGACAAACTAACAGGAAAGCATTTTGAGGAGCTGTTTTTAGCTGAAAAGATCCCGGGTTGGTATGGGAGACGAGGTTTTGTAGTCGAAGAAGCGAGAGGGAAAAGCCAGCCGTACCTTGCAGACACACTACATTACTTTTTCATCAGCACATGCACTCCCCTAAGCCTTGGTCCATGGGGGTGTGCATATTGAATCACAAGTATGGCCCGGACTCACTCTCCCCTGCTCTCTCATATATTGCAAACTGTAGGAATGGAGGACATGGTTAACTAATATAAAGCACAAACCCACAAGACGCTGTCAAAAACTGCAGACAAACACAAATAAACAACGGCTGCGAGATGTGCACACATGGCATAAAACATACCCAATAACAAAAGAGGTGTGGGACTAAAAAAACAGACAGGAAAATGGAAAGAAACAGGATCAAAGTCACATTTCCACGATGAGGAGCTGCATCACATCACAGTTAGACTTAATGAGGAGGTGAGGTGTGGGTTGTGTGGCGTTCACAAGCCTAGAGATGGAGGAGCAGCAGGCACTGATGCTGCAGGAGATGACCTCTGTGTCAGATTTACAACTTAACATGAAAAGGACCTCTTTGTGTCCTTGACAAAGTTATCAGTGTGTAATTACAGCTTACTTGCTCTTTATTACATATCTGGCTTACCCGGTAAGTCCCAAGGCGCTGTTTCCCTGTGTGTGACATCAAAGTATAGCTGTTTAAATCTACAATAATAACCCCACAGCCAAGGTATGATTATGGGAGGTAATTTGTCGTACTTATTTTTGCTGGTTTCCTATAGCCTGGAGAAATGCTTCTAGAGTAGATATGAGAATGTCCATTATTGCTACTTAAGAGAGTGGAGAAAAGGAGCTTGTAGCCGGGCCAGGAAAGCGAAGGAGAAGTCAATCAAGGCAGGAAGGATGTTCATTCTTTCTCTCTTCTTCTTTAGTGGGCCATAAAAGCTAACGGGCCCAGAACAGCGCTCACCTCGGAATCGCCCAATTGCTTTTTTCCCTTTCCCCCTCACGCCTCCCCTCCCTTTGCTCCTCAGACAAATTGGCATCCTGGACAGAGGTGAGGGTCATAAATAAGGAAAACGGTAGTCATTGTCACACGCGCATGCTGGTATGCATGCACGCTTGCACTGTCTCACATGCGTGCACACCTTGAGACACTTTTACTTCTTCCTCACTGCAAGCAGGCGGACACAACACACCCAAGTGCACACCCAAGTCGAGCATGCTTCAACTGAGGACCTCCCCAGACACAGCCATCATTTTTTTTTAACCACAGGTGGAGGGAGGGGAAACATGAGCAAAACTTCCAAAAATACAGTCCTACAGAGCAGTTGGTGCCACTGCAGAGGTTAAACAATCTGAGAGCTGCAGGCAATCATTCAATTTAAAACGCACCAGGAGCCCTTGGGGCGCGAGGAGAGCAGGACGCATAAAGAAATTTAACAACTCAATGTTTTACGGCCCACGAAAATGAGATCTGAGTACAGGAGCAGGGTGGGGGGTGTTGGGAGTTCTCTGTGTTCTCCTACACACAAACACAAAAACTGTCAGACAAGAAAAAAAAAAAAATAATAAAAGGGGGTCAGCCATTGAGTGTTGAGTTGAGCTCATGACCACCCTTCCTCAGTACAACGCTGTCACTGCAAGCTGGAAGCAAAAGGAGGACACGGGACAACAAATCAAGTCATACAGTGATGCCTGATTTCTCTTTTTTGCTATCACTGCTCTCCATCTCTGCTCACTGCTAACATACATGTCACACGTGTTGGGTGCTTTTCCAGATTTTCAAATCTCCAAATCTCAAATTATTGAAGTGTTTAGGAAGTACCCATTGAAGTTCGGGTGGGCTGAAGAGTTGCAGTTTAATAAATACATCAGCAGTAAGTGATACAGTCTGTGGGAATTACATTTAATTGTTTTATAGTGTTTACAAAGTCAGGAGGCGCTCTCTCAATGAGACATTCATTCAACACTTAGAAAAGCTACATTTGCATATGCGCTGGCAGGTATGTGTATGTCCCTCTATTCTGGTGCACTCTAATAAAACAATGACACTTTTCACCTCAAATGACAAAGCAATACTGATGGGAATTGGTCCTTGATTCCACTAGAGACAAATCAAGAAAAAAAGAACAATCAGGAAAGTCAAAGGAATGAGACAAGACAGCTAGTGACAGACAATAAAAACAGACATTCAGGAAGGAGAAAATAAGCAGAGACAGGCAGATAAAGGCAAGACTGAAGAAAAAGACAATGATACATACAGATAAAGACAGGTAGGACAAGTTGAAACGTGGACAGACAGATGGAAAGAAAGGTAGGCAGGAAGACAGACATTTTAGTCAAGCCTAGGGAGGACACAGTGCAGCTAACCGGCGAGAGCTAGAAACAGGAGCGTGTCACATGCAATGAAGGCAAGCACACAAGATGGACTGTATTTTTAAAGACTTGAGAGGACAGTAGGTAGTGAGGGGTAAGCTGAGTGTTGGATGAAGGAAACAGAAAGCTGAAGAGAGTGGGGAGGTTGTGCAACCTACAAAATATTTCTATTAAACTTTTACTATTTTCTTTCAGTGAAGCAGAATTTTCAAGCGTGCCTCTGCTTTAGACTTCTGTATTGTTTTTGTTCCACTATATTTATAAATATTTTAAAACCTAACGTGACTGTAGTTTCTTTGAAAAAAGTATGATCGCTATAAAAAACTGTTATATAATAAACTACCCAACAACCTGATAAAATGACGGCATTAAAATGGTATTTACATGCTGATGTATCAGAACTTGATAATTTTTTTATTATTGTTTAGTTCAATGCAATACCATTCAGTTTCTTTGCTTTAACTTAAATTATTCGCTATTTTGAGCCCTGAATATAAATGTGTACTAAATTATTACTTGCAAAATAACCTTAAAGCACTTTCACATTCTGAATATGTGGCAATACATGTTTAAAAATTAGCCCATATTTAGATAAATAATGCATATTTAAACATGAAATTTTCTAACTACACAAATAGCAGTCTTAAAGGATCAGTGTGTAACAGTTAAGGTGATATGTTATCAGAAATGGAGTCTAACATATATATTCATCCTTTGCCAAACACTGTTCCTTTAATGCAAGTCAGAATCAGAATTCTTTATTAATCCCAGGGGAATGAACTGTAGAAAATTTGTGGTAATGCATATTAGTAAAAACTTTTCCCCCATTCACTCAAATTATTAATCCACTTGTTAGTTTGTCATTAAAACAGTGCTAACTACTGCACCAGGTGGTAACTAGAAATTGTCATTAAACTATAAACTGTAGGTAAAAAAATATGAGTTAATGTCTTTACTTTTCAGTGATATGATGTCACATTCTGCATGCAGGACTTTTAATTGCAGTGCATTTTGGTTTTCTATTACTTAGGTTAGGAACCTTCTACCTACCAAATCATAAGGTAAGGTGCACAGCAGAAATTTCTTCACTGTTTCCTTCTCTGCTGAATCCCCTGTGGTGTGGTCATGTGGAAACATCATACAAACAAGGCTAGTGCTACAACTCAACAAGCCTTCCTTCCTAGTTAAAATCATAAATGTTTTATGCTGCATGTTTTACCTGTACATATTTCATTTGGGTTTTTTAAGCACACTGTCACCAGTGTTGCATTTATCAGCACGTCATTTCATGCTGCATTTTTATTGGCTGGTCAGTAGACGAAGGGCATAGCAGTTGCAGTGTGAAATGGTCATCCTAGGATCATCATAATGGAGCCATTACCAATGATATGACCATTATTTCATGTAAGTCATTTAGGACTGCAGAAACTGGAACAGTATATAACCAGTTTCAGGTGATTCATATTTTACCTAAGGCAGCTCTCTAGTTTGCCGGCAGCATTATTTAAGCCTCTAAATCTCACAATACCTTTATTTCCCTCTGCATAGACAAATCATCTGCCAGTTCCTTTTGACTACGTTTTTTTTTTTTAGTCCTCTTCTTATTTCACATTAATTCCACTTCAATTCTTCTTTGTACCCTTACTTTTTAAAAATTCTACACCACTTCCAAGTCTAACTCATTTCTTGTCCATTGCACTCCTTTTATACCCTACAGTCCACCCTGTTTAAACTATATTTCCACCCATTGATCACACTTTTCTACGCTTTTTACAGTTTCTGTCCACTATACCATGCACATCATTCTCCCTTCAACTTTTCTCCTTTCTCCCTTTGCTCTCCTTAAATCCACCCTGCTTCCACATCTCCTCTCTGTCCGTGTTCCTTTCGACACTTCTTCCTTTCTCCATCCTCACCCCTGGCACTGTCCTCCTGGCAGAGGGCCTGATTGTGGGCCTGTTTCCTCAGCAGGCAGCCGACCGCTGCATGCCCACATTGTGAACAGGGGAAATGTGCTCCATTGTGTCTGTGCGGCGCTCACCCCTCGATGTGGAAGTGGTCTGAATGCAGGCTCGTTAACCAATCAATAGAGCAGACGAGTCTAAAACCTCGTCCTTGAAACCCCTCTCAGCTTTTGTTCTATGCATGACAAATGAGGTAAGTGGAAGAAAACATTCTGATTTTTTTCGGGGCAGATTTTGCCTTGTTTCACTGCCTTTCCTGTAATCATTCCTTCATAATACAAAGCATTCTGATAAATCTGATCGGAGTACTGAGAAAAATCAAACTGGTTTTCTTATAGGCCTCAGTCTTAGAGGTGAAAAGAAAGCCACATTTGTAATCAAATTTAATATGCTTACTTGGTGTAAGAGAGTTGTGGTTTAAGGGAAATGAGTCATCCCAAACAGAGGAATGGTTTTAAAAATAGTAGAGAGCTCTGATGTATGCAATAGGTAAATTATCCCTTTTAACCCGTAAAAGGATGTCACCTACATTTGAATTCATTTATGAACATGATGTCAGGACTATGAGAGGATCATTTGATTGTTAACTGCAATAGTTAAATGACCCATTTTGAAGTAATTCAGCTTATTGTAGAGTACACTTTATGACACCAGACTTCTTCAACCTGCTGGACGCGAGCCACTTGGCAGCAATCTTCTCTCCTTTCCAGACACTACCAGACACAATCTTATAGACACTCAAACCATTAATGCAGACATACCAATGGCACTTTGTCAAGTCTGCCCTAGTTATAGTAGCATTGCAAAGAACAATAATGTCAAGAAATATAAACATTTGACTAAACTAAAAACACACAAACAGTTGTAATTCTCGTGTCTTTATTTAAAATATTGAGAAATTACAGTCTAGGCTGGACTGTAAGTGAGCTCTTAATTTTTGTAACTGTAGAATCTCTTTTTTAGCAGCAACAAACAATCATTAGAAGTTTCCTGTAACTGTTTTTGAGACTTGCACAATGAAGAGAGTAAATATTCTAGTTTGTCCTCCAAATAAAACTGTTTCAGTTCATCAGTATTTCTGGGACAGCTTGAGTGAAAAGCACTCTTATGGTTATGACACAGCATTTCAGTATGGTTAAGTTCAGGACATTGACATTGCCATTCCAAAACATGAATTTGTTTCCATCTTCTTGTACCAACCAGCCTCTCCTAAGTTTCCAGTCATGGACCACTTCCCTGACATGTTGTAAAATTTTATTTTGAATAATTGCTGTTTGCATAGCATTTAGGTCCTGATACATCTTCCACCATGCTTCACAGTGGGGATGAGATTCTGGTGTTGATTTAAAGGACTCCTTTCCTGCTAAAATAATGTTATCTATTTTAACGTTATCTATACTGAACCCCAAATTGCTTCCGATGTATCCATTGGAGTGTGAATGTGTGCATGATTATAAAAGCTGTGTGAATGTGTGTGTGATTAGGCTAATCAGGTTTGTAGTAAAAAGCGCTCTGAGTGCTTGGTTAGAGCAGAAACGCTTTCTGTAAGTACCAATCCATTTATCAAGTCCATCCATCCATTTTTTGATGCTGGTCTGGGTCGCAGGGGCGGCAGTCTAAGCAGAGATGCTCAGACCTCGCGCTCCCTGGACACCTCCACTAGCTCTTCCAAGGGGACACCGAGGTGTTCCTATGCCAACCAAGAGATGTAATCTCTCCAATGTGTCCTGTGTCTACCCCCAGCCTTCTTCCTGGTAGGACATGCCCAAAACACCTCACCTAGGATGTATCTTGGTCAGAGGACTGAACCACCTCAAGTGGCTCCTTCAATGTGGAGGAGCAGCAGCGCTACTCTGAGCCAACCCCAGTGATGGAACTCTTCATTCTATCTCTAAGGAAAAGCCCAGACACCCTTTGCAGCAAGCTCATTTTTGCAGCTTTCATCTGTGATCTCATTCTATGTGAAAGCACGAATGTAGATCAACTGGTTAATCAACAGCTTCCCTTTAATGCTCAGCTTCTTCTTCACCACAACATACCAGTACAATGTCTGCATAACCATCTGTTACAAAGGTTGGGGGTTTTTTGTTTTGTTTTGTTTTTGTAGTACCACCCTCCTGGTTAGGCTGGTTGGGCAGTAATTATAGGCTGTTGCTAAAGAATATGTTACTGCTTACCACAGGCCAACATGGTGTGGATTGTGTTTTCATATTGCCTGTGCCTATATGCCAGCATCCTCAGAACTTAAATTACAACTCCTGGTATCCATTGCACAGTTCTTATTCTTTTATTTATTTCCATTTTTTATTTTTGTATTTTTGTAACTTGTTCTTGTGTTTTATGGGTTTGTGTACTGAAGAAGCCAAGAACACTGTAAGAAGAATAAGGAGGAGGAAGAGGACACAAGTAGAAAAAGTGTAAAAGTAGAATAAGGAAAGAATAAAAGGAGAACAAAAAGAAGAATTTTGCAGGAAAAAGTTGAACTAACACTGCATACACATTAAGTATAGGGTACCACAAGAAAAATGATCAGTAGTATGAAATCCCGATGACACAGACTTAAAAGTGATTCAGTGACAGTGTCCGATTTACTCCCTGGCATCAAATCAATCCAATCACTCCCTGAGACGTCTAGACAAACTCTAATCACTTACAGTTCAGAGCAATCACTTTCATCCCGTGATGCAATTCGTTGGTGATAGGATGGGTCTCTTTCTGGGTGACAGTGCCGCTATCAGCCAGGCAGCAATTACCGTAGCACAACAGCTTTGGAGAGCGTGACAATGATTTGGTGAGCATGTGACAGTGAGTAGTCATACACCGTTAATAATTAGACAGTTTAGTTATACCACAGGCTGTATGCAATATCAGTTTTTCACTATCATTAATATTCAGTTGACACCAATAGTTACTCAGCACACAACAGAGGATTAAATAACTTTGTGAAATAGAGGGACAACCGTGGTGCCAAGGAAGAAGTCGTGAAGGGATAAAAGCGGATGGAGGGAGTGATTTTCTTTATCTGTCAACATTTTAACTCAGTCTAAATGTTGACAGCTTTTGTCACTTGTCTACAGATAAAAATAAAATGAAAGAGACAAAGGAAGCACAGTGGAAAAGGGAGGGGAAAAGGGAGGGCCAAGCGGAAGAAAACGGGAGACTTCTGCTCTGCTATCTCAGGTTTTACCCGTCTTTCACCTTTAATCCTTCCTATCTTATTTTCAGGGAAGAACAAGGCTTGTGTCTGTTTATTGGGAAAATTCCTTTCCAACTGTGAGACGAAGGCTCCCAGGGCTTGGTATTTGTCATAGCTCCTGCGCAGGCCTCAGCCCCAGCCCAGAAAAACCTTTTGTCAAACATTTTTCATTCTGCCGTTGTTGTGTCTCGGTCTCACCTAAGGCCATTAAACTCACAAAAGAATAAATTACATTAATTGCCAGACTCGATGAGAACAGCTGGGCTGAGGTGCAGAACAACAACGATAAAATGAATTACAAGGAAATAAACCCCGGGTAAGAGAAGCAGTTCTCCTGACTTTTTTGGGGTGGGGGGACGTTTTCAAATCAAAATGGCTCCTGCTTGATGTAACTCACAGCAGAACGTGTTTTTGTTTTTGATCAACACGTGGACAAGTCAAGGAATGTGTTTACCTTTTCTTGGGTGATGCTACCCCTGTTCTTTTTGACACCTCTCATCATCAGGGCCCAGGTGCATAGCTAATGAGGAGCTGGTGAACCACACACCTGTGTGCTGTGGTAAGAAGGCGGGAGGCCGAGCAACTTGACTAATGTCCTCACTTATGTTTTCTTCTTTTCCATCTGTCTCCAACCCACCTTCCTTTTGTTCTGCCTGAACAAGCTGTCTTTGTTTCCATTTCCATCAGGCTTCAGCTTGCCCTCTCATTTCTCCATTCTGCTTTCTTTCTTCATCACACATCTCCCTGCTGATGCGCTGTGTTTCCCGGGCGTTTATGCCTTTGGCTGAGGCTGCCCTGAACACACGGCTGAGACGTACCTCTAAGAAGAGCTCGTTAGAAGGTGTGAGCTTAACCCCTGATTGATTTCTGAGCATGACACAGTGAGAAAGCCCAGCTGTAGCACAAACACTTCTTCAGATGACTTTGTGTGTGGTACAAAGAAAGAGACGGGAGTTGAGGGTTAGAGGGATCAAGAACGAGAGAGCGAAGGAAAAGGCGGGGGAGAGGAGATAGCCAGTAGAGACAGAAACTGACTCTGTTCTCTTTTACTTTTATGTGCTTTTATATTTTGTTGTTGTTTTGCTAGCGTTCAGGGCTGTGCAATGAACTGAGGAGTGGCTAACTCGCTCCAATTTGTCAAGAGCTCTCTGACTGTTGTTTGGGCTGTGGTTGGGGGTGAGGAGGGCGCAGTCGCTGATGCCGGCCCTCCAATAGCAGAGTGATTACTGGGCACTGGGCCGTGCTGAGCTGGGCTGGGTTGGGGCGTCAAAACATGCCGTTGCACTTCACTGGACACCACTGTATGAAGATATGAGTTAAGACCTATATGCTCTGACAATTCTTTGCCAAATTTAGAAAAACCACATGCACAGCAATAATGCATTAGTTGTTTAATTGCCTGAAGAAACACAAATGCATTACATACAGTAAAAAAAGGCCAATTCAAGAAAGTTATATCTTTGTTTACAAAGATCAAATCTTGTCTTTTCACATCAATGATAATCTCATCAAGCATCTTTTGCATTAGATTATTAAACTTCAAGGTAAGTCATCTTGATATGCCCTAGCAAGATATTCTAAGATAATCCATTTTTAATTTAAAGTACCTGAGAAATATATTGAAAATTATAACGTGGCTATCATATCCCAGAGTGGCATTATGTCAAACTCCTTTTTTTCAAGAGTCACCGCAAGCTATTTGTGGACACTAACATATTTTCATAGTTAGGTTATATGATGACAAGGGTACACCCTTGGCAGGTAACCACTCTATCGCAGGGTGAACACAAACACACACATACACACCTACACACACACACACACACACGTCATCTGCCTCCATCTCATCCTATTCCTTGTTTTCTCTTCTGTTCTTTACTATATCCATGCATCCATGAAGCTTCTCTGTCATCTTCCCCTTTTCCTGCTGCCTGGCAGCTACAATGCCTATAAAAAGAATTCACCTCCCTTGGATGTTTCACCCTTTTATTGCTTTATTAAATGAAATAATGGTCAATATAATTCCGCTTTTATGACTAGAATTTCAAAAAAAGCTTCTTTCATGTCAAAGCGTAAACAGTTTTATAAACTAATGTCAATTGATTAAAAATATATAATGTAAAATAAATGTTTGCATAAATATTCACTCCCTTTAAGTCAGCATTTAGTATAAGTACCTTTAGCTGCAATCACAGCACTGAGTCTGTGTGGATATATCTCAATCAGACCGGCACATCTGGACACTGTAATTTTTCGCCATTCTTCCTTGCAAAAAAGCTCAAGCTCTGTAAGGTTGCTCAGGTATTGGGCATGAACAACTATTTTTAGGTCCAGCCACAAATTCTTGACTGGATTGAGATCTGGGCTTTGACTTGGCCAATCCAGAACATTCATCTTGTTATCTTTAAACCATTTCTGTGTAGCTTTTGCTGTATGCTTGGGGTCATTGTCATGCTGGAAAATAAATCTTCTTCCAAGCTGTAGTTCTCTTGCAGACTGACTTAGATTATCTTCAGGATTTGGTGATATTTTTCTGCTTTCAGGTTCCCCTCTACCTTTACAAGCCTTCCAGGGCCTGCTGCTGAGAAACATCCCTAAAGCATGATACTGCCACCACCATGCTTCACTGTGGAGATGGTGTGTTTGTGTTCATGTGCAGTATTTGGTGTTCGCCAAACATAACGTCTAGTCTGATGGCTAAAAAAGCTACATTTTTGTCTCATCAGACCCAAAAAAACCATCTTCCAATTGACCTTGGAGTCTCCCACATCCTTTTGGGCCAATTCCAGGAGCGATTTCATATGAGCTTTTTTCAACAGTGCTTTTCTTTTTGCCACTCTCCTACACAGCTTCAAATGATGAAGAACCCAGACTACAGTTGTTATATGTACAGTCTCTCCCATCTCTTTCAGAGTGGTTGTAGGTGTCTTGGTAGCCTCCCTTACCAGCTTTCTTCTTACTCGCTTGCTCAGTTTGTGAGGATGGCCAGTTCTAGGCAGATTTGAACAAGTGCCATACTCCTTCCATTTCTTATTGATGGATTTGACTGAACTCCGTGGGTTGTTCAGTGAGTTGGAAATCGTTTTGTAGCCATCTCCTGACTTATACTTTTCAATGATCTTTTCTCTGAGTTGCTTGGAGTGTTCTTTTGTCCTCATGTTGCAATTGTAGCAGGAATACTGATGAACCAGAGATTGGACCTCCCAGACACAGGTGTTTTTATACTACAATCACTTGATACACATCAACTGTATTCAGGTGATCTCTATTTCACTAATTGTGACACTGTTGAAATCAACTAGCTGTTGAATTAGGTCCATCCCTTTAAAGGGGGTGAATATTTATGCAAACATTTAGTTTACAGCATAAATTTTTAATTAACTGACATTAGTCTGTAAAACTCTGTTTTCAAATTGACATGACAAGAGCTTTTTTTTTGCAAATTCTTGTCAAAAAAGCCAAATTATAAAAGCCATTAATTCATTTATTAAAGTAATAAAAGGGTGAAATGTCCAAGGGGGTGAATACTTTTTATAGGCATTGTACATCTTCAACATCCTTTGTCCAGTATATCCACTATCCCTCCTCTGAACATGTCCAAACCACCTCAGCTTAGCCTCTTTGACTTTATCTCCAATCTTCTCAACTTGAGCTGTCCCTCTGATGTACTCATTACTAATTCTGCCCATCCTGGTCACTCCCAGTGAAAATCTCATCATCTTCAACTCTGCCATCTCCAGCTCCACCCCCTGTCTTTTTGCCAGTGCCACCATCTCCATACCACACAACACAGCAGGTCTCATCAGCATCTCGTAAATCTTCCCTTTCACTTTTTACTATCATAGGTGGTTCTCAAATATAAAAAGGTACTGACATCCTAAGAAGACAGCAGTGGTGGATGAACAAAGAATCCTTTCTATGGTAAAGAAAAATTCCTTCACAACAGCCACCCAACAGAAGAACACTCTCCAGTAGGTAGGTGTATCATTATCCAGGTCTAACATAAAGAGAAGACATGAGAGCAAATACAGAGGTTTTTCCACAGGTTACTAGTGTTTATTGGGGATTTGACCAAAGTC
Organism: Etroplus canarensis; assembly: GCA_015106775.1. Lineage (NCBI taxonomy): Eukaryota > Metazoa > Chordata > Actinopteri > Cichliformes > Cichlidae > Etroplus > Etroplus canarensis. The sequence continues at coordinate 20,308 of VUQH01002156.1, forward strand.
AGAAGTAGCTAGACAAATTCTAAATTGTACAGTACTTTACCTTGACTAGCACTTAAGCTACATTTTATTTGTTGAAGAAAAATCTAATGGCAGAAAATCAATCAGACAACTTCTGAAGACAGCTACAACAAAGGCCTTGCAAAGCATCACAAATGAAGAAACCCATTTTTGGTCACGTGCAAGGTTTCTAAACTTAATCAAACTCAAATTAGAGCTCAAAGTGTGCACTTTATCATATACCCATGTCTTGAACAGGTCTTGGTATACAGCTTAAATAACAAAAAAACATGTCTCACAAGCTAAGTAACAAACGGTACATTTCCCACATGGCATAGTTTAACTTTGGCTAGTTTTTTTTTGTTTGTTTGTGTAAAGCATTCTTTCTGTAACATAGTCAAAAAGAGTATGCCAATGTATCATAAGCATGACAGGACATGTATCTTGCTTCATGCACTCAACCTAATAGAAAACTGGACTGCACAATTTACACCCTGAGAACAACATAGCTGTGTCTTGTTTACAGCTAAATTAAAGCAAGTGACCAGCTATATTTTCTGGAAATCCTTTCACAAAACTGTGTTCTTGCACATCATTAGGTGCCCCAGTGTGTAAGCAGTCTCTTTCTTTGGTCCCTTTGCACCCACTCCCCCTACAGCAACATGTAAACAACCACACATATATCAATTCCTCGCAGTAATTCTTGGTCTCTCTACCCCATGTCTGCATATGATTATTGATTCTATAAAGAGAGGCCCTTCAATAGCATCAAGGCATTTAGATTTGCATTTAAATTCTCACTGCGATGGTGTTCTTCTAAAGCAATGAAACCTCTCACTTTCCCAGGGATGAGTGGAATGGAGCGAGAGAGTTTTGATAAGGCTGTCGTCATTCATTTCAATTTCCTTATCGAGCCTAAGTACCTTTTATGAATTGGCCCTTTAAAGTACACAAATTAGAGCCATCAGTTATGCTAGTATGAGAAACAAGTAGAGGGAAGCAATGAGGGAATGTTACTGAAGCAGAGAACAGTGTGAGAGTCACGGGGAGAAAATTAGACAAACTGCAGAGAGAGAAAAGAGGAGAGAAAATAAAAGAAGACAGTGTTAATGAGTGTGTGAGACAGTGAGACCACTGTGTGAGGCAGACCTAAAGAAATGTCTCTAATGCTTAATTCCACAGGGAGCAGTCAGGGTACGGTTCTTATCATTTTATAATGATGATTACTCAGGGTCTGTGGAATGAGCACCCACTCAGGGGCCATATCGAAAAAAAAGAGCAAAGTCAAGAAAACATGGCAGGAAGTAAAATATATGCTGAAGAAAAATTACAAGACATTCAATTGCAGAGATTATGCGTTTCCTCCCTAATAAGTGTGATAAAAGAACAGAAAAAACTCATGCATTTAAATATGCTTCTTAGCCCGTATGTTTCCCTAGTCTCTGTGTCATTGTGACTCTGGCACGAGACGCACCCAAACAATACTTCTATACCAAGTACTGTTTGTTTGCTTTACATATGAATAGCCCACTTTATTTCTGGAAGTACACCAATCACTTTTGGTCCATTAAATTCTAATTAGTAGAGATAGAGCCTAAAGCCTCACAGAGAGAGATAATATTGTAGAAGCTGGCAGAGAGCTGAAAAAGGGAAGAGAGAGACAGACAGAGGAGACTGTAGCAAGACTGACAGAGCATCAACAATACTACATAATAGAGAAGGCCTCTGAGCTAGTTTGAGAACATTAACCCTTTCATTCTTTAAAGACCATCAACTCTTAGCTCTATTATTTGTAGCAATGGTCTAAAATTATTTTGGGTAATTATAGCTGATCTGGGAACATAGTGACGTAACTAAAAAGAAACTGGACGGGGCAAGAATTATGAAAAGTTTGACTCTCTTTTGGTTGGCAAGAGAGAGATTGTTGAAACACTACCTAAACTGTCTGAATTACAACAGCTGATGGATCAACTTCCTAGGGTGACTTAATTTTGAGGAGCGGAATAGATTTTGTTCTTTTTTCCCCCCATTAGGGCATCTTGACCTGCAGGTTAGGACCTACAAGTTTAGGCAAGTTCATAATGTTAATCTCATGAAAAAGTTTTTTTCAAAAATTAAGGTTACAGTTACAATGTAAAAAAACAAAACAAACAATGACTTTCTTCTGAATCATGTTTGTACTGTATAAGATATTCCATGTGTTAAAGTGCTAGAACCTGAACATTAGTGATGTAGTACCTCATCTGGTTCATGATCCCTCACAATTTACTGGTTATTGTAATGTGTGAAGTACAGTAATGAATGATAAACATTTTTGTTAATGGTTGGCTGTGTTGCACAAACTAATGAGAATTAAAATCCACTGAGATGTTAGGGAGGTTCACAGTCAGTCATATCCAGGACAGCAGCCCTAACCTAGCTTAAGACATTATTGCGCCAGGAATAAATCGAATGACAGTGTTTACATTTAGATGTCCGAGAGACAGGTGCAATTCCTCATTTCATGAACATTATAAACCAATTCTTATAACATTTCTTGTGAAAATTAAAAAATGCCTGTAAAATACAAAGGTGACCTTAAGCACAATTTAGGGGAAGACCCAACAGGTGATCTTTGTATGGAAGTTTAAAATCTGACCAATACGCTAGGAGATGGAGCAATTTTTGTGAACTGTGGAAGAGCGGATGAACAGCTGGACGCCACGCCATGACAATAGTGCATTTGTCCTTTAACTGGATGAGTACAAAATGGAAAATTTCTTACAATGAAGTTCACTACTCCCTTTAGCACAGCACTACTCCCTCTTACTTGTGCACAGAGCCCTGTGTACAAGTAAAGAAGAACATTATTATATTAGAGATTCTAGTTTAAGAAGCAGACACATAATGGGTCCTCAACTGTCAGCTTTATTAAATGGAACCCAGAGGACTTAGACTGGGCTGGTTTGTTAAGGGAGTAGTAAATACTGTTATATGAAATCCATAGTGTTCTCACTATGTTTCTTCAATGCTCATTCAACTTAAACATGGCTCAGAAGTGACATGAAAAAACTGGCCTCTACTTCAAGGAAAGAAGAATGCATTTCACAATTGATAACAATGGAATAACAATGCATTGGTGTTTTTTGTTTGCTTTTGTTGTTTTTTTAACAGCCCGACTTTAGTAATGATGAAACCCACGTGCCTGTTAGAGGTATTTGAATCACTTTAATCACAGAAAATAGCCTGCAATCAAGCAAATCAAGCAAAAAAATATTTTTCATTCTAGCTCCTCATGGGTTTCTCCTCATGTTTACTGGTCTAGAATCCATGTTCCAAGTCCTCAGCAATACTTTAAGTATAGTGTAACAACAGGCAGAGCTAGAACTACAAAAAGACCAAGATGTGATAACCCAGAAATATTGTATTCAAAAGTGGATTCATACTTGACTAAATCATAGGATATATTGTTAGAATTCTGGGAAGTTTATCCACAACTAATCTGAATGTTGTTGGTGTGTGAATGGATTGATCTGAGGCAGCCCATAAAGCAGCCTCAGACTTGGTACAGCGTGTGCCAAATAGCACGCCTGATTAATGCACCGATAATCTGGTCCATAAATAGACACGCCAGTCTCTGTTTTGTATTTTATGTATCTGCCTTTACTGCAGCAATAACTGTTGGAGGGCTGTATTTCATGGCTGTTCAGCCGCCAAACTTCTCTCACTAACACACTGTCTCTTTTCCTCGTTGACTTACTATCTCTGTTCCTCTCTGGCCCAACTCTCCTTTGATGAAGAGTCAAAGAGTATGTTGTCTAAAACTTTTTGGCAAGTGGTGAGAATACAAAAAAAAAGAGAGAAAAGACTGAGAGGAAGAGGCAGCTTTCACAATACATCAAGCTCTCTCTTCTTCAACACCTAGTGTTCGCTGATACCTATGGGTCTTTTTCATCACAAGCCACTGATAAACACAGAAAGGCTGCCTGCCGGATTAGAGAAGGTGCCTGGAAAAGAGCCCACCACCATCCGTGAGAAGTAGGCTTGCCAACCAATAACATGGGTCACTGCTTCTCAGGCCAAACTGTATCGTGATAGAGCACTGGGATGCCAGGGCTCAACCAAGAGCGAAGGTGACAAAGGAGGAAAAGCTTTTACCACATCAGCAGCAGAAACATTTGTTCCTCACTACAAAGGGAACATGGCAGCAGTCCCTTGTCCCAGACCCCATCAGACTGGATATATAGCTCCAGGGTAGTCATGCTCTCTCAGACCTCGCCTGAACCAGATCTGTCTCCCACATTAGCATTCTCATGTGAATAAGTAACTGTGGTAATGGCAAAATTGTACTGCATGTTTAATGGGAGATGGTGGGCTGCCAGGTCACAAAACACCCAAGCCTGAAAAGTATGTTCAATGAACATAAGCTAGAAGACGGAAATTTCAAAACTTATTAACTGAGAGAGAAAAAAGGCTAAGGGCCAATCTGGCACTTTTAAGTCATCAAGGACTCCCAGAAAACAATTTACATAGTTAGCATTTACCGTTCTGTTTTTTAAGCTTCATGGCAAAACACACCAATAAACAATGCCCTTTATCCTCATTTTAGAGAGCACAATACTCAATCTCAGCCATTTGCACTGCTTATGAATATTCTAATTTAAAGCATGAAAACATCCTTTTAGTGGCCGTTGGCAGTTCAGCTATGATTGTGTGCCAGCAGAAATACAGCTTAAAAACAGCAGCAACCTCTGCATGATCTCCCAACTTGACCGCTGTTTTAATTACAAAATTATAATTACGGTTAGTTGGATAAATGTGTCTACTGGGCTTACAAGTTACCAAAAAACAATGAGCTTTGATATTCACAATTTTATTTTGTAAGGGCAGAGGAAAGAGTTTGAAATAGGGCCCCGAAGCAATAGTTAATTTACTGTATCCTGAGATATTGCCTTAATTTATTGATACCAGTTTGTTTTTGATTGGAGGTGAAGTGCTTTGGAGAGTGTTACTGAAAGAAGGGGGGAAAATTTTTCAATTATGTTGCTGGAAAAAAGGCAGCGACAGGAGCCTTTCAGTGCACAAAGCTGCCTTGTGACTTGATGAATGGCCAGCCTTTAATGTTATGGGGGATTAAAGATAACTTCTGAACGATCAGCAGGCCAACATATAGGCAGCTCCTCTTTCACCGGCATAATAAGTTCTCAGCTGCCACTGGTTTAATTACCTCCTTTTAAAACTCAATCCACGTGGACCCTTCTTTTAAAAAAATAAGATGGCAGTAGGATTAAGTTGAGGGGGGTGGTGGGGGTCAGGTATTCCATTGATTACAAGGTACCATTAAAGATCAAGAGAGGAGGCACTTAGAGACATCCATCAGGCTTAGATTGAAGCGGCCATAATGATCTTCCTGTACACCATAAATAAAACTGATGTGTTGCTTCCATCTCGTCCACATAGCTCTGGATTTGTTATAAAGCAGCTCAGCCCTCCTCTATACAGGCAGTGCCCTCCGGACTAACCCTCCTTTTTCTCCCCCCCTCAACACCCACCTGTGCCGCTGAGCAACTTTGCAAGAAATCCATCAGGACTGCGTTGGGACGAACAGATCATGTTAGCTACCCCCCAGGGAGAGAGGTCACTGGAGCTATGAGTCACTGCTGTCATATGAAAAACACAGCGGGGGCGTGTTTAGACTGCCAGATGAGCATCTCAGATGTATGTTTATGCTGCTGCCAGGTGCTGAACACTGAGCACAACTGGCATGTAAAGACCAGAAAATGTAGAGACTGTCAGCTTCAGTCATTCAATTTACAACGCTCAATTTACGCTTAAAGAAAGAAAGCAACTGATCCAACTAACAATAGTATTTACTGACCAAATTCCTCACTATTCTTACCATTAAATATACATAAATCATAAATTACATGTGGGATTTACTGGGAAGCAAGTTGAAATGGGCAATATGATCACTGTAAAATTTATGGTAAGGAATTCCTAAACTCCACTACACAATTTATACTACATAGATCAATTGTGAATTAAAAAAGCATCACAAACATCTGCTCTGGATCCCTTGCTCTATAAGAGGGCTCCCCTCTCCAGGTTTTTCCCTAATGTTTCATCCCTATTTTACGCCACTGGGTGGTTGGATCCTGGATTAAGGAATATAAAAAAGTTGTAGTTGGAGATCCTTATGGACTTATGATGGAAAAGTGCTTGTTGATACTTACTGTGGGTGAGGTTGGTCCATGGACAGTTGTTTCTGTAGGCGCAGGGTTAATGGAGAGCACAGTTTACAGTGTACATTTATATACTCAAGGAAGAAACCAAATTAAGCTGCTGGAACATCGTCGGCTCTCTATAGATTCATTCACTATGAAATAAAACCATCTGAATACATACAGATACATTTAGTAGTGCACAATGGCCACTTTGCAAATGTGATTTTCAGTTTCTATAAGCTTCCATACAACGATACTGTCCGCAATTCCCAACACACCAACCATTTGAGTCATCCAGCATTTTGTCTTTGAAAAGTCCACTGTGCCTCATTGTTCAGCAAAGCTGTGCATCATCGCCCAAGGTGATGGCATGTTTTTTGCAGCACAACAATGCAGTCTGGGTAGGATGCAGGAGGAACAACAGGGAGGTGAAATCATGGGCAGGTTCTAACCATCCTGACACATACAGCAAAAAAGAACTCAACACAAGAATCCCATGGGGATTCATGATACAGCTGCTGACCCTCTGCTGGGGTAGCTGTAGGACATCCACATGGTATGCCCCCTACTGGCAGAAGGTAATAATAGGTCACGGTAACTCCCACAGCTCATCTCGCCGTGAGCCAGCAAGAGCCTATCATCATGAGAGGAACCTTTTGTATTTCTAGATATGCTGCAAGCAACAATGTACTCTGCTAAAAAATAATGAAGCGACAGTGCTGATCGGGTGCATGTTTATGTCACTTCCTGTGCACCATCAAGTGGTTGACTGTTATGAGGTCTAAAAGAAACAGTAAAAAATGGTGGGGACTGTTTTTTCCCCCAAATACACAAGTAGAGGATACAAAACAAAGGAAGTAAGAAAGAGAGTGCAAGAGGAAAAAAGAACAATTAGAAACTGATTAAAGAGAGTACTTCAAAGAAAAACCATAATTTGTGTACTTTTGCTCTCTTCATAACCAAATAATTTTCCTCACTCTGTACTCATTTGTATTATTACACTTCAAATAATGCAAGTTGTATTGTGACAGTTTGCATACATTTGTAAGTAATTACTTGCGGGGGAAAAATAGCACAGTTTGTTCTTGCTTTTGAAACAGTCTATTCAAGTGCCTACCAAAAAGCTGCACTGGTGTAACACCATCACTTCAGGGTTATTTCCCCACATGACACCATGAGGCTGGCTGCAGGATGCAGGCTATGACTACCACTACTCTTGAAGGGGACTAACCCAGAAAAGGCAAGCAGGCAGGCAGGCTGGCTGTTAGAGATTGGGTCTGGCAGAAAGCAGGTCACACATACATCAGAGACCAACGCCGTGCATTGCCTGTTACAGCTTAATATCCACAGAACCCAGAGCCAAGACATACACACCACCACAGACAGGGAGAGCCAGTCATAGAGTGAGAGAGAGAGAGATGGTGAAGAAGTTGACATGGGAAACAGACAGCCGGATGGAAACAAGGACAGAAAAGGAGAGAGAGAATTAGAGGGGCAAACACAGTTTACAGGAAAAGGAGAGCGAGAGAGGGAGGAGAGAAGGAAGAGACTGAAATCATGGGTTTGGCAAAGGTGCAACTGACACGGGAGGGGGAGTAAAGAGCAGACAGAACAGTTAAAGGCAAAAAGAAAGGGGCAGATATGCAGTGAATGAATCAATGATAGAGAAACACCAAAGAGGATAGTAAAAATACAGCCACAAAAAAGGAATGGCATTGAAAACTCAATATGCAATAACTCATATTTAATTGTACAGATAACAGACCACAGCTATATGCTGACTTCAAACATTTGGGTTGTTGCATAAAAATTCTGGACAGCTGTTAAACAAGACAAGACCAGTAACACAAACAAACTACACCCCTCATAGCATTTCTACAAAGACTGGAAAGATATAAATTAGCTTCAGCTAACTGTTGGAAGGTTTCTGGATATTTCGTTGTGCTACAAAAAAAGAAAAAAAATATCAAGGTGTACTAAACGAAAGAAACCAAAGGGACAACTAAGGAAAGTGTAAAAAGCGCTGACAGGCTCTATTGAAGGAGTACAGGTTGTGAAGGGGGTATAACACAAAGAGCGAGGGGAAACAAGCATGGAAGAGAAAGGGAGGGAGAGATAGCAGAGAGCGTGTGATAAAGTAGAAAAAACACAAGGCAAGCTCCCATAGGAGGAATGCACAATAGTGCAATAAGCTGGTGATATAATGGCCCTTTTTTTGCTGTATCAAGCCTATTCTCTTCATCTTTGGCAACCCTCATCAAATCAGCACTCTGCCTCCTCAGGTGGTGCTTTAATTACTCAATTTTAAGTCCAAGTAGCAGACAAAACACATTTCTGCTAATTCCACCACATTCTCTCGCACAAAGAACAAATGAACACGTCTGACAATATCTCAAGTGCAGAAACAATTAGTCAGTAAACCAAAGAACAAAAAAACTGATTGACTTCCATTTTGGTTATCTTTTAATAGTTTTAAGTAATTTAACAAGTACACAGTCAATTTCAGCAGATGAATTTTAGGAATTTTCTGCTTTTTGTTTTGTGGTTACTTTAGACTTAATATCTGGAATTTACTACTAAAATGAAGTAAAATTAAGTAAAATCTTTTGATTTTGTACACAATTTTTTGCCTCGCTGCTATTTCTTAAAAGTTATACTACAGGAAACAAACAATTTTGCCATATAAAAGTGCCATATAAAATCTGTTAGATTTGGTGGTCTCAGGATCTCGTCTCCTGCTTTTTGCAGATGATGTGGTTCTTTTAGCTTCATCGAAGGGCAGCCTACCCCTTGCACTGAGACAGTTGGCAGCCAAGTACTGTATAAAATGGCTGGGAGCACCTGAAAGTCTGAGGTTATAGTCCTCAGTCAGAAAAGGGTGGCTTGCTCACTCTCGGTTGGGAATGAGTTGCTTCCCCAAGTGGAGAAGTATCTGAGAGTCTTGTTCACAAATGAGGGAAAGAGGACGTAGGAGACTGACAGATGGATTGGCGCAGCATTAGCAGCTGTACCAGTCTTTCATAGTGAAGGGAAAGCTGAGCATGAAAGCTAAACTGTCGATGTACTGGTCAATCTATGTTCCTATCCTCATTTGCAGCAACAAGCTTTGGGTGGTGACCAAAAGACTGAGATCATGGATTCAAGCAGCTAAAATTAGCTTCATCCGAAGGGTGTATAAGATCTCCCTTAGGGATACAGTAGAGTGAGGAGCTCGGTCATTCATGAGGGACTCAAAATAGAGCTGCTACTCCTCCAAATTGAAAGGGGACAGTTGAGTCGGTTCAGGCATCTGAATAGCATACCTCCTAGGTGAGGTGTTTCGGGCATTTCCCACTCAGAGGAGATCCCAGGGCAAACTCAGCATACCCTGGAGAGATTATATTTCTCAGCTGGCTTGGGACTGCCTCCCTGTCACCAGGAAGAGATGGAGGAGTAGAGGGAGGTCTGGGTATCTCTGCTTAGACTGCTCTCCGTAAAGTGGCAAAAAACACATGGAAGGATGAAATGTAAATATATGAGTAATAAACTCACCATCACCACTACTCCCTTCACCTTACAGTTGTTAAGGGGAAAACTTGCTAAAGAGACCAAAAGCATTTTTATACCAAGGTATGGATTTGTTTTTTCTGCTGTATAGTTGGGCATTTTTTTCACAGAAGTAATGGGTCCTGACCAAGTGGCAACCTCTGGGGCTGAAAAATAAACTGCCAAGAATTGAAGTCAAATTGAGGCTGGCTTTAAAAGTCAGTGTCCATAGTTTTTACTACGGTAAAAATGCCCAAATTCAAATCCCAGCTTTTCCGAGTATGCTTCACATACCAATGGATGACATCATGGCAGCTATATCAATCTTTCATATGAAGCCTGTGGGGACTGACTCCCTTTGGAAGGGAGTGGCTGCAGTGTCTCCAACTCCCACTTGCAACCAGATTACACATTTTTCAGTACCAGGGGTTGCTTCTTGGGCAAACCATGAGGTTTACTCATCCCATTAAATGACTTAAAATCACTTAATTCACTTATAATCACAAACACACAACTGTAATTAGCTTTACTTACTTCCATTACTGTAAACACATTCAAGATACTGACATGAAAACACAAGGAGATTTTATTTTTCTATGAATATACACAAACACGATCATCACTGTGCATGCGTTTCTGTTTGCAGTTATGTTTTTGTTGTTGCCATTAGACCGTTATGGAACGGACAACGGTCCCAGGCGGATGCACGTCTGTAAGGCAAACCATCGGTGACATCCTAAGCACGGTTAACGTGGTTATGGTTGTAGCAACACAGACGAAGAGCCTTCCCAGGATACTCAGCGAGGCATGGCAGCACACAACCACAGACAGGCCCAAATGAGATAGCACTGAGGCCAAATCTAATTAGGGGACGAAGACACAGCACAAGAGGCAAGGAGACGGCACAGAAAGAAATGGAAGAGAAGGAAAAGTGGGGATGGTTTAGAAGAGGTAAACAGAGAAAGTGGAGGCCGAGGGAGAACAGTAGGAGAGAGAAGGAGGGAGCTACTGAGTGGGTGACAGAAATATAAACTGCCAGGGAAAGTGTGAGACAGAGCAGAAAAGGGAGAATGAGGCAGTGCAGGAGAAAGGTTTGCATGCATATGTGTGGGAAAGCAAGCTGAACTGTTTGTGTACCCCCCTCCCTGTTGGTAAATGGGAAACACAGCCAGCGCCCGTGCACCCTCCTCCTCGGACGTTCAGAGCCACTCGCACAGCCTTTTCTCCGCCAGCACCACACAATAGCTAGCTGATGAACCTGGGGCTAACATGCCCTTTGAGCTGAGTAAAGGCAGAACGCATGGAGAGTCCTTAATGATATCAGCCTTGCGCAGCAAGTACACCAGCACCCACTTGCTAACTCCTTCATTTTCTCCCTCCCTCCTGTCTCTTGAAACACCTCCTCCCTCCAACCTGCTCAGGACTGTTATTGGAAATGGACATACCAGATAAACTGCTGAGCACATAAACGCCTTAAAATTTGACACAGATAGTACTAATACTGGTGCGTCATTTCACTGCAACAGATTGAAATTAAATTCAAGCATTTTGTTTTTTAAATTAAATGCTGCCTCCAGTTATTGTGGCACTCCTAGGAGGTAGATTTGATGGAGAGATTCGATTTTTTTTTTTTAAAAAAAGATCTTTTTTATGCCCAGTGTCCTTCTCTTCCTTTATGTTCAGAGATGTGTGCCGAGAAAATAAAGGCGTCTTTACCACATGCTGGAGTTAATGTTGCCAAAAGAAAAGATGCAAATCCTGATGTTTTCTCACATATTAACACCTTCTCTGCCAGAGTATTGGTCTGAACTTACCAGCCACTCATGAATCAGTATTTCTTCAAGAATCTACAGAATTATCACATAAAGTAAAAACACGATTCGTAAAATAGTTTCCGAAGATGGAGATAGTGTTACAGATGCAAAATGCCGATCTGTTGTCAGGTTGGATTTTTTTTAACTGTGAAACAACAAGTGTGTACTTGAGGAAAACTACAAGAATGGATTGACTGAATACTTAAATTTGTGCAACTGAGATAGGTCACAACAAATGAATGTGGTGGCTATGGAAAACCTGGTCTTTTCACCCAGTGAAATGCATCCTCTGAATCCTAATAGTTATATTCTAATATCAATTAAAGTCAGTTTTCTTAAAGGGCAAATGAAGATTTGAGAAAACACATAATAGGATTAGCAGTGGAATTTTACCCCTAAATGTTAGCACACTTGTTCAAAATATGTTTTTAATTATGAGTACATTGAGGTTTTGTACTGTCCAGAAGTGACCGTTGCTTTCAAATCGTTGCACAGCTGTTTCCGTCCACGTGACGTCAGTGTTGCCATACAGCTCAGTGATGCTCATTAACTTCTGTGTAAAATGGGCTAATTTTTCTGGAGCATCATGGGCTTATGAGTCACGGTAGGCTGTAAAAATGCAACTGGAATGGGCCTGGCAATGTTCAAGTTTCCACTGGAGTCATACAGAAAAGAAACTACGAGCTATTTGGATTACAAATGTTGGGAGAAAAGAGACCTGTGGTAGCAGTCTAAGCACTCCACGTTATGCGAGGTCCATTTCACGGACAGGTTCACAAAAAATCCCACGCTGGCCAAACAGTCCCAACAACCCCAATGAGTGGAAAAGTCTAGCAGTTGCAAAGCGGGCAAATTTGCAGGTAAGTTTCCAATAGCGGTGACAGTTTCAATTCAGTTTCACTTCATAGGAAATGACAGTTATATTTATATATGTATATTTCTTGAATTTACATATTTTACTTGAAGATCATGCTATTATATACTCCGAATTGCTTTCATCTGGTGCAGAATGTCACACACATGCCTGTGCGGTTCACTACTGCCAGCTGGTGACAACTTGCAGTAGTCAAAGACTTATATGCGTGATATATATGGTGTGAAGACCATCTCTTACCAGTCCAGGTTTTGGTGTGGTGGATCACCAGCCTCTGCATTAATATTCGCTGGCTGAGACATGTTCCTCCTGATCTCTGCAGTCCGTGTCTGAGCTGGAACTGCTAGCACTTGGCTCACGGGTAAAATGGATGTTGTCAGGCCGCGGTTCAAACATATAACCTCTACCTGGATGTTTAGGTTCACCTCAGGCTCATTTAATTCGTCCTGGTCGGCAAGAAAGCTCGCCATTTCAGGGATACAGGACCAGTGACCAGCGACCACAAGACTGACTGGGTGACCCAGTCTGGCACCTCTGGCAGCACTGAGCTCAGCAAATTCCATAAAGTGTGTGAAATCTCCAATATATTTGGCTTTATCATTAGTTTCCTAATAAATATGCTCGGAAAACATGTACCACATGATAATTTAAACTATATACTACTGAAAAAGTAACTTTTTGTGATTTTTGTCAAAATCATTTCATTTGCCTTTTAAAACAGGGCTGTTCGGTGATAGACAGTAGTACATAAAAGCTGAGCACAACAAAACCTAAATGCACTCAAACTAAAACAATACAGTAATGTTAAATAATAATGAAAAGGAGAAGAAGAAATAATATCTTTCGGATTCAAAATCATCATTCGGTGACCAGGACTTAAAAATACATGCACAGAATAAATAAATATATCTTCTTATTCTTCTTCTTTCAGCTGCTCCCATTAGGGGGTCGCCACAGCGGATCATCTGCCTCCATCTCACTCTATCCCTTGCATCCTCTTCCCCCACACCAACCCTCTGCATGTCCTCCTTCACTACATCCATCAATCTTCTCTGTGGTCGTCCTCTTCTCCTCCTACCTGGCAGCTCCAGCTTCAACATCCTTTGTCCAATATATCCACTATCCCTCCTCTGAACATGTCCAAACCATCTCAGCCTTGCCTCTCTGACTTTGTCTCCAAACTTCTCAACATGAGCTGTCCCTCTGATGTACTCATTTCTAATCCTGTCCATCCTGCTCACTCCCAGCGAAAATCTCAACATCTTCAGTTCTGCCACCTCCAGCTCTGCCTGCTGT
>VUQH01002158.1:0-16490 GCA_015106775.1 Etroplus canarensis
TTCACATACTCTTCCTTCAAGATGACACCTACTCCATTTCTCTTCCTACCTACACCATAGTAGAACAGTTTGAATCCACCTCCGATGTTCCTGGCCTTGCTTCCCCTCCTCCTGGCTTCTTGCACACACAATATATCTACCTCCCTTCTCTCCAACATATCAGCCAGCTCTCTCCCTTTACCAGTCATAGTCCCTACATTTAAAGTCCCTACTCTCACCTCCACCCTCCTACCTTTCCTTCTCTCTCTCTGCCTCCTAACACGCTTTCCCCCTCTCCCCCTCCTTGGTCTTCGGCCAACAGTAGCATAGTTTCCACCAGCACCCTGTTGGCTAACGGCACTGGAGGCGGTCGTTGTTAACCCGGGCCGCAATCAATCCGGTATGGAAGTCGTGTCATGAATCCGCATACTTGATTTGGCAAAGTTTTTACGCCGGATGCCCTTCCTGATGCAACCCTCACCATTTACCTTTGCTTGGGACCGGCACTAGAAGTACACTGGCTTGTGGGCCCCTGTGGCTGGTTTGGAGTCATTAGAAAACACATATTCTTTTAAAAGCTCAAAAAACCCAATGTGCAAGAAAGTACATTTCTGCTGTGCTTATTTTATTCACGAGTCCTTTACTTCACATGAGGTCTGACTTCTACAACTAAAGACATGTACTCAACCCTTCAGAAGTCAAGTTCAATCTTTTAAAAAACTGGAAATTCAAACAAAGACAATCCAGTTTAAAAAAGCAGCATTTTGTCAGCCTTCTCTTACTACCCTGTAAATTCCTACCACAGCTTATGAGACTCTACAGTGTCAATCATTTTGTCATCCTATAAACTCATCATATCATATCTCTGTGTCATTGATGTGTACTTTTGAACTGAACCCCTTCATGACCAGCACTTGATTAAGAAGAAGCAAATTTACCCCAGTGGACTATAATGACCATGGAAAGGTTCTTTGGTGAGAGATGAGTAAAGGTAATGTTGCACACTAAGCCAGGAAGTCATAACTAATTCATCATCCTATCTTCATGCCATTTCACTTTAGCTTGCATTGAAACAATAAAACATTTATAATATCCACACTCGAAACTCTGCAAATGGAAGGTTATTTTGGCATCTTTAAGACCATGGGAAAACAAAACATTTTGTAAATAACAACTTGGAGACACATTTGCAAGCTTTCATGGCTCCTTTGGGCTTTGAGCCAACATTTCCCCCCTTCATGTGTCTGCACTTCAAAGAGGGTGGAGAGCTTGGGGATGGCGTGCATAAAGACGCTAAGAATAAACACGCTGATCTGGAATCATCAGTGCGGTCCCACGGATTCCTGAACATGAACACACCGTGAAAGAGAGGCTGGTCTCTGATCAGTGCTCTGGTTCTAAGATGCTTTGTGGGTCCCCAGCGTTTCAAAGGGTTGAGGGGGTTCAGTGCTATCTCACTGCACCAGGTAGCCTGACTAATAGCACACTCAAAGCGCCTTGAATGTCAGAGCATCCCGAGCTCGCTTCCTGGAAATCCAGACAGAAATAGTCTGCAAAGTAGCATACAATTGAAGCCCATGGCTGGAGTTAAAAAACAGCTGCGGAAACATTTCTAAAAGCTGCAATAGAGGGCAGAAGGAGAGGCAACAAAGCAGAGCCCTGGCATTTTCCTTTAAAGAGGAAAGTCACAGCACTAACACCAAAGGTTTGGACATACTGCTCAAATGAACTTCATTATTTTTTGAAAACATCACAAAGCACACAGATATTTTGAAAAACAAATGAAAACAAGCTATGCACACTTTTGCAGTTTTTTGGAGGAACTTTTAGGTGTTTAAGATGATAAATACTTGAAAGTTGTTGAGACAGACTGAGAAAACAGATTGTACTACATTCACATTTATGTAGTACTTTTATAGTATTGCTGACTATCGAAAGCCCTTTAGACTACCAGTCACATTTAACCATACATTCACAGAGTGCTTTATTCAATACACTTTACCTACCTGTCATCCTTGGCAATTCAGAATCACCAATTAACCTAACATGCATGACTTTGGACTGTACGAGAAAGCTGAAGTACTCGGAGGAAACCCACATAGGCAAAACATAAAAGCTCTACACAGAAATGTCCCAGCTGGGGTTTGAACTAGGAACCTTCTTACTGTGAGGCAACAGTGCTAACTACTAACCACCATGTACCATATACATAATACCAATACTGTACACAGTCAATATGTGGAGACATAGTTACATATCTGTTTTACTGGGGATTTTAGTCCAATCTCTGTGTCCAGTGACTTGCAAAATTTTGCACCTGCTGTAAAAGTAATGGTAAGCTATTCTTAGTCATTTATAGTATATTCTTATATGCCTCTTGTATTCAGATTCCTCTCGCCATAACATGTGCAAGGAAAACCTTTAAGAATATTAAGTTACTTTAGCATAAACTGATTTAATGTTAATGTCTTATCTGTAGGTATTAAATAGAAATTTTAAAACTTTAAATTTGAATGTAGGATTGGGGTATATGACTATGCACAGATGTTTTTTCTTTTTGTTATTCATGGTGGCTCAGTATGTGAATGTTAACCCTGCCAAGGTTAGTAGTTCAAATCCCTGCATGGTTCAGTCATTCACACTGCCATTGTTAAGTGTATTTCTCAAACTGTATGCGCCATGCACTCTTGATACTGTAAAAGGAATTGAGATTAAAGAAAAAAACCAAAAGGGGAGATATAATACAACAAGCATGCAACACCCAAAACAGTCAAATTGGATTTACACTGAACAAAAGCCATATGCCACATCTCCAAAATGCTAAATGCTGTCATGGTGCCTTCAGCCCATTACTTCGCAGTCCATGTATTCACAACCACAAGGGTTTAAATCCCATTTCACACTGTGTTGTCACATCCTTTTGTTTGCCCTTTTCCTGCCTTGGCTCTGCACTCACCCTCCTCGAAAAGCCCAAACAAAATACAAGGGCAAGCTGAAATTTCAAAAAGCTATGTAACAAAAATTGTGTGGACTTTTTAAGCTGTGTAAGATGCCCTCAGGTCAAGAAAATAAATGGGCACAGTAGCTGCTGAACAAATGCTCTTTTTGAACACACATAAATTCTCTGAAGTTGCTAACAGAGCACGGAAAAGGCCGTCTGAAGCACAGACACCTAAAAGTAATGACTTTGCCTCCCAGAGAGAGCGCAGAAGTATGGACAGGCAAAGTGGCACTCACACGCAAATAAAAGAGTAAATAAATGGATCCCTGTAGAGAGAGACAGCCCATACATTAACGCTGATAAAATAATACAAGCGTAAACAATAATGTATGCATCATTACGAATCACATGCACCCAGGCATTGGCTTGACAGCTGATTTCTGCGCTCTGTTTGTTTGGTAAAGCCTTTCCACCCCTGAGGTCTGGGCACTCATTATTTTCAGTGTAAAGCAGAACACAGCATGAAAAAAGCAACACAAGCACACACAGCAGCCTAAGCAGCAGCATAATGGGTTAAACCAGCCTTTTACAACAGAGGCACTAATCCTGTACATTAAACCAGATACACTTTCACTTTTCACATGCAATTGCTCTCACTTTTAGCCCATATCACATTTGTACACTCTCACGTTTATTGTACTTATGAACAAATCCGCACTGACCTCTCTAACATGCAGACGTGACACTGGTTAGCAGCTGTTTGTAGCAGCCATCATCCTCCATCTTGCATCTGTCCTTTATTTGCAACGTGCAACTACAGAAACATTACATTTAAGGCAGACTAAAAGGAAAACTATGCTTTAATTATTTTTCAAATAGAGACAATTGTTTTTGTGGGCAGCACACAGTGTTTTGATTCCGTATTTTGGAACACAAAATTGTAGGCTGAACAGTGTCTCCTTTATTAAACTCAGCACCTGAGGTTGGGTGTGTCTATAGACGCTTTCATTACTCTTATCACTGTTTAGGCCTTCTGTCAGCTGAAAAGACCCCAAATTTAAATTTTTCCAAACAATTGCCCTTGTGGGGCAGTGTAATAGCGCAGCAGTAATGGTCTACTCAGCACAGTATGTGTAGCAAAAAGGACCGCTGTGATGCTCACTTATGTATGCCAATCATTCAAATGCACGTAGAGAGAATACATGTCAGTGCTTGAATTATTATTAGCCTTTTAGTATTCAGTTTAGAGAAAAGATGGCGGAAACTATGCTCTTAGTAGAAGATTTGGAAAAGTTAACCCTGGTTTCCTGTGATTGCTTCAGCTTCAAAACTGTTTTTCAAACTACAAACCCCATTTCCAGAAAAAATAGGTCGTTTTTCAAAATGCAGTAAAAAATCAAATCTGTGATATATTAAATCACGTGAGGCTTTATGTAACTGGGAAAAAGTACAAAGAAAATTTTTCAGTAGTTTTACTAACCAACTTAATTGTACTTGGTAAAAATACACAAATTTCTGATCTGCAACACTGAACAAAAGTTGGGGCAGAGTTAAAATAAGATTTAAAACTGCACATAGTATTCAAATAACAATGGTTTGGAAGACTTCACATTAAGCATGCTAATTTTGAGCAGGTGAGGTATCATGACTGGGTATGAAAGGATCATCCAACAAAGGCTCAGTCTTTGCAGTCAAGGACAGCTCACCCTTTGTGCCAAAATTCCTGAGAGCATTGTTTGTCAGTTCAAATGGTTTCAAATGGATTCAGAGAATTTGGAGACACCTCAGTGTGAAAAGGGCAAGGTCAGAACCTACTGATGAATGATTTTCAAGCCCTCAGATGGCTGTCATGCTACTGTGACAACTATACCCACATGGGCTCAGGAGTACTTAGGAAAACCATTGTCAATTAACATAGTCCATTGCTGGAACCAGAAATGAAACATGAAACTGTATTACACAAAAGGAAGTCATACATCAACTCTATGCTGAAACACTGTCGAGTTCTCAGGGCCATCTCAGCTCATCTCAGATGGACAAAAAGTCTGTGGAACTATGTGTTGTGGTCAAAATTCCACATTTCAGCTTGTTTTTGGGTGTCATGTTCTCCATGCCAACAATGACTATCCAGACTGTTTTCAAAGAAAGCTGCAAAAACCAACATCTGATTCTGAGGTGGATGTTAGGATTTTAGAAAGCCAAATACTTCAGGTGTCTTCCTGGGACATTCATGCCTTCACAGAAAAACACAGAGTGTATGTGCTTGACTGGCCTACTGCCAGTGCAGATCTGTCTCCTACTGAAAATACATGGTGCATTATGAAGATGAGACTGAGATAATGGACCATGGACTGTTGAGCAGCTGAAATGTTACATTAAGCAAGAGTGAACAAGAGTTCTAATTGCAAAACTACAACAATCAGTATCCTCAGGTCTAAAACATTTTTTTTAATGTGTTATTTAAAGGAAAGGTGATGTAACACAATGGTAAACATGCTTCTGTCCCAACTTTTGCTGAGTGTGTTCCAGCAATCAAATTCTTAATTTGAGTATATTTACAGAATACAATGAAGATAGTAAAACTACTGAAAATCTTTTCTTTGTACTTTTATCTCAGTTAAATAAAGGCTCACATGAATGAAAATATCACAGACATTAGTTTTTATGGCATTTTGAAAAATGCCATAACTTCTCTGAAAATCTATTCTGCAATCAAAACACAAAAGTAACACAAGAACACAAACATCCAGTGCCCCCTCCTCCACATGACAGCCGGAGAAACAGATAAGGTGCCTAAACCAGCAACATGCACATAGAAATTGCTCGAGGTGCTCACTTACCTTGTTAAGATAAGGGTTTGTTACGTGAGATAAGTCATAGACATCTGTTCTTAAACTATCTAAAACTAAATTTGCTATGTAAATAAACATATGAAAAAAAATAGCGACCACGGCACATACTATTTTCAAGTAGTTATATGTACAAATATGTACAAAAGAATCAAAACTGAATTCTGATACTATAAAATGTAAATAATAATAGGAAAAAGAAGAAGAAAGGTATTTTTTTTAACTTTTAAATAAGTTTTCTGTGTCTATTTGTTAATTTGACTGGATCAAAGAGTCAGTATGGCCTTTTCTTAACAACTACTGACACATAAATCAGAAGATGACACAGAAAAGCATGAAAAAATGCCGTCATAGCATGTATGTAAATGTAATCCAAAACAAACCTCTGGGGGGAAAAATAGAGCTCTGAAATACACCCGAGGATATTCAAACCAAATCCCAATTAATGCGGGGATAATTAGACCCAACCCAAAATGCACTCAACCTGAACACAGCCAAGGAGATAAAGAACGATAGCAGCAGCACCTAACTACCAATTAAAATCAGCTGACAAGAGCAACAATATGTCATTTCCTTCACTTCAAATCTTTCAGTAAAAATTAAAAAGCAAACAGATGTAGCAGCTGTAATCAAATCTGATGGCAAGTGCAAATTAATGGAAATATGTCCACATAAGATTGAATTCTGACACCATGATAAACAGGTTTCAGTTTAGTAATGTGAAATTCCAAAGCTTTATGAGCTGTTGAGTGTTACCTGCATAACACATGTAACAAGTAACAGAGGCAGCAAAGTTGAGCTGAAGATGGCACCAAACAATCTGCCACAGCCTCTTCAAATCCAGCACTGTGTCTCGAAGATAAAATGCACAATCCAGCTTCTCCTGTTGCAGTGATCTTGTTTGTTTACAGTAATCATGTTAGACTCATAAACCTAATCTGGTAATGATTTATTAATGCTATGTACTATGCTAAACATAGCATTGAAGTTCTAGTCTGTTCCAGTTGGAGCTATCCCATTCTCTTTTAGCCTCACATGAGCAGAAACAGGTTGTAAAAATGCTGTTTATGAATACTTGTAATTCCATTTGCTGTTCTGCATTTGGATCTTTCAAGTCTCAAAAGATGGGAGACAGTCTTTGGGTTATAAACTCTGTATGTTTTAAAGTTTGTGATGCACTTCTAATGAGTTTGTGAAGAGGAATCCTTACAAGCATCCCAAAAAACTTGTGTAGAGCTTTTTGCCTGGCCATAAGAAGCAGCCCTTTGATTCTTTGATGTGTAAAAAAATAAAAATTGAGCCTGTATGTGAGGAACAACCTCTGATGTCTGGAGGCTAGATTTTTCTTTCTCCATTATCAAAGTTTAATCTACATCAGTCTTATTATTAAAATGGCATTACCTCAAGCTGTGTTCTAGAATGATATCTGATAAAAACTATTTGTCTCCAGTATAAGAAGGTATATTATTAAGAGGTTTTAAAGTGAACAGGTTTTCATGTCAGTCAGCTCAGAAAGCGTGTACAGTAGGTGACAAAAAAGGTGTAAAAAGCAGATTTCAGGAACAGAGGATTCCCCCAGCAGCTGCAAGTCTCTCAGCAGGGAACACACATTTTTTATGAGCTCAGCTCTGTGAAAATGTCAGAATATTCATTCATGGCCTCAGCAATCCTTTTGTGCATAATTTTGCCTACTTTGTAGCAGTTATTCTGCCACTCAAACCACACTGTTAGCAGAGAGAAAGATATTTATCAAGTGGACGTCATTCATGCAGGCCAGTTCCCAGATGACAATGTGTACAAATGAATGACTTCAAAGTAACCTGACACATTTAAATATCTAAAAGATATTGCATTACAAATCTTGCAAAAAATAAAAGCTGGGAAACAGACACCTTATCAGTGCATTTAACTCTAACTCATTAATCTGTGATTCCACTCTCAGAGAAAACAATAAGGGATTGTTGATTCTTTATTTTGCATAAAATAACCCAAGCCAGTTACTTAAGTTGAATGGACATTCAATTTCCTTTAATTTGAGGTTGTCAAGCAATTAAGTCATTATAGTACTAAATATTCACTGATCCAGATCCATCCACCACTGGATATCTCCAACCTTCTGTGGGCTAAAAGACACTGCATAAAATTAGATTAACGTTCCTGATGCTGGTCTCACGTCAGAACCAGTCACCACCCTTATTTCCCAGTATGTGCACTTATGACACAGTTAATGGCTAAGCCAAGCTTAAAAACATACAGATATAAATAAAATAGGACAAAAACCGGTCGACTTAAAACCTGTCCGGATTACAGGTTTAATGTCATGATTACAGGACACTAATTACCCACCAAAGAAACCTGCCATCTGGCCCTGCATTGCTCTGAGAATAGAGAAAAGCATGGCAGACTCCACAGCCTTATGCTTGGACTAAGATATAATGAGTACAACTAATGGATTTTAATGGGTTGGTGAAAGTTTCTTTGAAGTACTTCTGCCACATTGTGGTTACCTATGTACTGTATATGTAGTCATTGTGGATGCTAAGATAGCTCTTGTAAGTTTCATTCATGATGCATGAGCCCATTTTGTATACTTTTATGCTGTGCGTGACTTTTGAGCAGTATAACTTTCCATTCCATGACCATAGGAGAAAGGAGTGAAGCTGATTTTATGCTATAAAATAACTACTTTGTATGGCATGTGATCCAAATATGTGAAGGCAAAAGTGGCTGACCCCTGCCCTTTACTGTAAACTTTCACAGGGGTGATGATCCAGATGTCATTCTGTTACAACTTTTGATCATCTCATGAAGCACCACTGTTTCAGCGTGAAAATTACTGCTAGATATACAAAAGAAAAATGAAACATGTTTAGAGCAGCAAATTTTAAAAAGAGCATTTCAATAAAATCTAAGAAATATTCCTACTGAGTGTCAAAACACATGCTGATCATCTAGATGAGAATTCCCTACAAAGGGGAGCTCTGTATCTCCTTATTTTAATTTGTTGACTTGTAGTTATGTACCAGGGCTGGTGTCTGTGACACCCCACAGTCAGAAAGCTTTTCTATGAAAGGTGTCTCTAAAGAAATATTATACATACAGTTTGGCTTTGCAACTGATGGAGCAGCCAAAAGATTAACACTATCCTGACCCCAATTCATTGCATTCATCACAAGTTAGAACCTGTTTCCATGATACTATAAAAGTCATTATGGAGCAGAGTCATTTTCACATATTTACTGACTTTCAGACTCTGAAAGTCTGCGGTGAATTTTAATGAATGGATCAAGAGTTTGCCTCTTTCCCTGGCTGGAGATTTGCAGATGTGGGTAAAATAAAAATTGTGTAATAACAAAGCAATTTCTGATTTATGATCATGCCTACATGCCTACCTGTGGCTACTGCACTTTACAGCTCCTCCTTTAATACGGGACTTTTACCTACTGCCATGCTGTATACATACATCTTGACTCAATAATTTAGGGTTTTTTTATATATTTATATTCTTAACTGTACTGATATCTTCTTATTGATATGTATACTGAACGGAGTGCCTGTAATGCAAGCAATTTCCCCCCTAGGATTAATAAAGTAATCTGATTCTGATTCTGATTCTAAAGACGGGTACTGCAGATGACCCTCATCAAAGCAGACTATTTTCTAAGGAGTCAACTTTGGCAGAAGATTTACTTATTCTTTATTAAATTAACAACTGGTGTATTTTGACACATTTCACAATAAATAGATCTAGTGAGTTAAATGGCACATCTGGCTGAATGGTGAAAGGGGGGATTTAAGTTAAAATAGCATTTCACCTTTTGTATTGTTATGTCTGATTGGCTCACCTGTGTCTGCAAGAGGTAAGCATGTTTAAGTTCTGAATTCGTATAAGTGAAGCTCATACTTACTTTCTAAACTTTATATTAACAGCAGTAATCAGTAATAATTATTCGAATGCTCTTCAGAGGATATAGGACCACCCAGGTTTCTGAATTATTTCCTTGGAGAGGAAAGAAAAATATTGCACCCTTTGGTGTTTTTACAAATCCCACCCTGATCATAAGTACCTGTTGGGGAGGGCATGGGTCATCAGTACTAACTGGAAACACCTGTTTGAAACACAATGTTCCCAGTCTATAAAGCGGTTGCTTGCACATCTCGTACTCTTTCTTGCTCTACTGCAACTTTACTCCAGTGCACATCCTGTAATAGAGGCTTCCCTGATCTTTTTTTTGTTTTTTTTTTTGTTTATGGTTGCTTTTGATATAGTTTTAAGTAACATTACTCTGTTTACTACATAATTTTGATAAACTGCTGAAACAACTGTTTCCCTCTTTAGTCTTGGCTCTTATAAGCCAGTTGTAACACTAGAAAGCCTTGCTTTAAGGCAGATTCATGAGTCAGGCAATCACATGGAGGAAGATATTTATTGTTTTCATTCTGGTAAAGCAATCATTGTTTTGCTCTTGGTTGTACATGTAAAAAGTGACAGAAGTAGTTGTGTACAGAATTTTAAAAAGTGTGGCAGAGACAAAATCCTTCTTTCCTTCTCACCTAGCACATCAAGCTACTCATGGTATGAAGTCAGTGTCAGTGTCAGACTGAGACTTTAAGTTTTCCAGCTTTTTGCAGTGGTAATAATGACTGCACTACAGATGGTGTCAAACTACAGCAGTAACAGTTTTAGCATTATTGTGCTGGCAGATAATATATACAAGTGACACTGATAATAGAGATACTTTTAATGGTATCATTTGTAACTGTTCTAACTCTAATTGCAGCAGCAGCTGAAATAAAATAATGCTCATTTAAAACGGCTTAAGTAATAAATCATACATTTTGCTAGTATCATTTGTGTATTGTCCTCTAAAATGTTGAGCACGGCCTTTGAAAGACCTATTATATAATGCCACTTTGACTTTGATGGTGAAACTAAACCTCTGGGGCATCCAAGAAGTTCAGAGGGCAAACTATATTTTCATCACAACATGACATTAAAACTGGTTCATAACATTTGCTGCAGTGTTTAGCTCTTTTGACTTTTCCTGTGTCTTTTATTTTGAATTGTTTCACTAAAATCTTGTTTTGCTATAAAATCTAAAAGCTAGGATGTGCACTAAGTAAATGGCAAAAACAGGAATGACTCATCTGAAATATGACATCAACTACAAGAATGATGAAGCCTACACTCACATCTCATTTTACCTCTGTGCTTATAGGACTGTGTAAAAACACATTATTGTGTAAAATTTGTGTAATTTAAATGTAGCTGCTCTTGGGCATTTAACTTTCTCAGCTGACCTCTGGGTAAATAGGGCTTAGCCATGAACCATTGGTGTATTCAACCATAAGATTCTGGTTAACATCAGAGAAATTATCTATATTTACAGTAAGTGAGTTCACAGTGCACTGACCTCTGTGTGTTTGCTGTACTGTAATTATATGCTGCATGATTATTCACATAGGCACTACAAAATAAACTTGTAGAAGTATGTTCATGTTGTATGTCTTGATGTAACCAAATTAGGGTTTGACCTGTTGGTCAATAACACATGCATAAAAGATCTTGCATCAAATCAGTATTTGTCTTATGTTGTGAATATACCACAGCCAATTATGGCAATATCTGTATCTCATCTATCAACAGAAAGTACAACATGAGCTGTCCTAACTTACAATATCTATGGAGTCAATGCATCACTATTAATACCTCTACAAGGGAGGTTATGTTTCCACCACCATTGTTTGTCTGTTTCCTTGGTTGGCTGACTATAAATATAACTCAAAAAGTTCTGAATGGAGTTCATTTATGTATTTATTGAGGGGTTGGGTCTGGTACAAGTAGCAAACTACTGAATTTTAGAGGCGATCTGCATCACAATCTAAAATTTTTCCATGATTATTTTAATTATCTTTTTTCTATTCGTCTCTGTGCAATATAAATAAAACAGTTAAGGATTTTTTTCTGGATGTGTTTACCATTGTAAGATAGGAGCAATTTTAAGAAATTTGGGTCAGTTCCATAATTAATTACTACAGTACATTACAGTACAACACAGCATCTCATTGTGGTCTACCATGCTGACGTTTGTTCTGGACACAGGTGGTATTCTTAATCTCATGATCCAGAAGGTTTAAATATATAGTGTTTGTGAGAAACACATTGTTGTGAGTTTGCAAATAATGCTCCAGGCTTGTGGCTGAGATCAAATTGTAGCTGAAACTCTGCTGATTCAGCAGCATGCCAATAAATTTTGTATATTAGTTATGGAGCTAGATCGGCAAGAAAAGGGCCAATACTGAAAATAAGTTTTTACATGAATACCTTTTGAACAAATAATGGTATCAATGGTATTTCAAGTGCTAGAGGTAGGTTTTCATGGTCAAACAATCACATTTTGGGATTTAAATTATTATGATACTGTTGTTTTCAGGTGTAATGGTATCATGCAGGGACTCTATGGCCCTAGCAGAGGTTTCTGCTGTCTGAGTGCTTCTTGTTTCACTTTGTTGCTCATGCATCTTTAACCATTTTTAAAGTTAATAGTCCAGAAGCAATGTGAAAATTATCATCTACTCCTTAGTTGAATTTTGATTTGTAGCCTCATTTTGTTCATTGTTTTGCTTTTACAAGACAAGTAGTGTATAGTTGAGTCTCAGTATTTTCAGCATTAACAGCCAGCATGCATAATAACAGGACCCTGAAACTGAACCAGCAAAATGGAATTTAGCCATCCTTCATTTTATGATGTACCCTTGAGGTTTTACTGTGCCATTTCAAATTGTCTGCTGAGAAAAAGGCCTATTAAACAAAGTCTTTCATACATGTTTACACTATAGTGTCTTTTTTAACCTTCCTTTATCCAGGGAAGTCTAGTTAGACTCATGTTTTCTGTTCCAGTAAAGTCGTGCAGTTAAACTGCTACACACATTCACAACTGGGAATTTGCCAGTACAAGCACAGTCTCTGCTGCTGGCTACTGGAACAGTTGGGGGTCGCTTTGCTCAAGGACACCTTGAGCTGATCCTTTTGGGGTGCCAAACAGCTACACTACTGCCACAAGCAGCTGACCCCAAAGCCAGTTTCATGAATGTGTGTGTTTATGTGTTGTCAACATGGGCATGAATGCTGTGTTTAATCTCTACACACCATAAACACAAGAATTATCCTGAGAACCAACTGTATGAGACAAACTCTCACAGCGAGAATGAGAGTGAGAGAAGAGACAGAGTATGAGAGTGAAAGGAAAATGGAAGACAAAGACAGTGAGGGAAGAAAGTATGGAAGAGAGAGAGAAAGTAAGAAAGCAATACATGCAAGCGAGGGGAGACAGCCCAGCACTCTCTGGCATACACAGATATTATTCACTGAGAAGATATGAATACACCCTCAAGTGCAATGCTTTGAGCCACCTGAGAGTACACACACAGACTTATGAAAACTGAAGCACACAGAAGTGCTGTACAAACACAAATAACGCACAACCACGAATAAGAAAAAAAATGCTACAAGAAAACACTATTCAAGCACACACATACATATGAATCACACATGCACATGCCTGCTGATAGTATACAACACATTCAGGCCTTCGGTACATTCACAGCCACGCACAAGGAGAGGAAATAAGGAACGAAGAAAGCAGAAAAGAGGAGCAGAGTTGAAAAGAATGTGCCATGGAAGGGAAATAGCCCATGAGAGTTAGGTGAAGAATACTGGGAAGGAAACTGAGGAGGTGAGAGGATGATAGATAAATGAATATGGGCAAAGAGGAAAGAGGGAAAGTGCGAAAGAGAAAAGTAGACAAAAGAGGTGTGACAGATGAATAAAAAATGCATATAAAATACTTGAGAGATGGGCAGAGGAAAAGAAAGATGAGGAAATGAAGAAGACAGTTAAGGGAAAGAAAAAATAAACAAATGGACAGAAGAATGACTAGAAGAAGAGAAAGAAATACAAGGGATAAAAATGAAGAATCCATTCATCCATCCAAAGATGGGTAGAATAAAGGAGAGGAAGAAAGCTGTGGGTAGAGGAGGGACGGGCAGTCACAGATAACACACAGCACACAATGAAAATGACAGCTTTGCTCCGAGCTTGACTCTGGCTGACTGTTGTTTCATTATAATCTCATAACTGTCAAATCCTGGAGCAATAGAGAGAGGGGGAGAGGGGAATGGGGAGAGAGGGTAAAGTATGCTCACAGTGAGAGAAAAATAGTGAGAAAATTGGAAATGAATCTATACGTCTGGTTCAACTGAGCTGAATACATATTGAGACAAAAATGGAGACAAAGGTTGACACACATAAACATATACACATACCACATATCGCATACACATACACATACAGTAGTTTTACTTTGTTTCTGACTTGTTTACTCAGTACCTGGCCCTCTTATTTAATCACTAATTAGTTCACTCTTTATATATGCACACATTCTCATTCATTCATTTGTTCACTAACAAACGCATTTACTCAGACAGCCATTTACTGACTAAATGTGTCTCTTTTTTCTTGATTTTTTAAAATTCTTCAGTTTAAATTAAATGTGACAGCAAATCCCCAGCACCATTCATAAAACTGCAGTACTGAACTCATACCATTTTAAAGGGGCTCTAATGAGCTTTTCCATATGAATGAATATATGGTGGACACTCATATCAAAAATGGACAAAGTCATAAATAAGCAGTTGAGCGTATGTACAAGTTATACCAATGAGCTTAAAGCTCAGGCTTCAGACTGTTCCCAACACTCTAGTTCAGACCGTTTTTTCTGTTCTTGGACCTGTGTGATGTCAGTGAGAAAAGATATCCTTAAAATGATCGTCCACCATATGCAACAATCCACTCTCACCTCCATCTGCTTTTCAAACCTTCTGTCTGCAAGAGACAAGCAATTTCAAGAAAGTTGGCTTCAAAGGAGGATGGCCTTAAAGGCTTGTTTCAGACAATGGATAAACTAAGGCGCTGCACTAAGTCCCAGTCTAAGATGAATAATGATTATTTTCCACTGTGAATCATACAAAGCAACTCTACCCAAGTCCAAAAATAAAAATATGCTTGTTTGCTTACACTTACTATTTTGTTACTCTATTCCTCTTTGTCTTTCTTTTGCTTAAACCCACTCATTTACTCACACCTGTTCATTCTTTCACTCCCTCCCATACATTCATTTCTTTACTTACTCCACTATCACGTATATATCAATCTCTGCTGCTTCTGTTTCCTAATTTATTCATTCAATCAATCAACTGATCACTCACTTACTTCTTTCTTTGCTCGGTAGGTCCCTCACTCACTCATCCGAAATCACATTAAAAGGAATATGTATAACCAAACATCACCAAAAGTGAAGCTCCTGTCAAAACAGTGTAAATAGGGTAGGAGGTCACACACAGTCCCAAGCCAGTGCTCTTCTAGTAACGCTTTGTGACAGAATACAAACACAGCACCACCCAGGTCCTCAAAACAACAATGCAGCACTCATTTCTTTTTCTCTTTTCCTTTGTTGGTTTCCAAGGCTTTGATCATTGGCAGCAATATCTTTGCAGACTTTCTAAAAGGGCTTTATTTTGATGCAAAAGCTGGAAAACACGCACAAGCTATGAAAAAAAATGCTTAAAATATTAACTTAACAAAAGACCAAGAAATTCAGTTTGAGTTTATTTTTCCATGCATCACATGATGCATAATTGACAAGTTAAGCTGAAAAGCTTGCAGAGGCTGATCTGGTGAAATACTTCATCATATTAAGGAAGCAGTAAAACAGTTTAATGGGATATCTAGGAAGCAAAAAGAATTTACTTTTCCTGTCCAGAATTATACACATTCTCATTTCCCTGCTCAGTGGTTTTCTAATAGTTCAAAACTGCTCTGGCAACTTAGCCTGGACTTAGCCTAGATCCTGTCAATCAAACAGTGTTTGCAGTGCTGTGATATTGACCGCTGCTTGTAACTACGCAGCTCTTATCCCAACAAACAAAATATGATTGCCATATCCAAAATAAAATACCTATTCTCTACGAACTGCTTACAAAAGCATAAATTAAATTGAAAGACCATGCTGACTGAGATAAAAATTAAATATGATACCCCATAAGCATTTCACATTGGAAAAAATACTTACAAACATTAGGTAAATCTGCTTCTTTTCACATTCTCACTGCTCTGTTCCTTCACTCAAAGTCAGTGCATATAAAAAGCATCCTTTCTTTACCACCCTTTTAAACTATGTTGGACAAGCTCTCTTCAGTCTCTTTACCTGATATTCTTTCAGGTAAATGTAACCTGAATAACAGCTCGGTTTCTATCAATATTTCTCTTTTATCTATCTATCTATTTTTGCTTTTTTGCTTTGTCTCCACTCACTTATTCAGTCAGCACAACCTACACGCACATGGAATGTATATCAGATAGCCCGGTTGAAATATATAAAACCTTTATCATTGATGAGCATAAGAGAAAGACACAAAAGGAAAATGCAGAAGCAATGTACAGAGCTCAGCCAACTGCCATGTAGTCTTATCATCCCACTTTCTCACTCACATATAAACCTGTGGAGTTGGATTCCTTATCTTCACAGTATTTGTTACACTGAATAAGGCTACAGAGCAATCTAAACTGACTACACATGCACACACACACACACACACACACACACACACACACACACACACACACACACACACACACACACACACACCACACCCCCCACACT